>MU222994.1:122186-150255 GCA_018584345.1 Thuja plicata | reverse complement strand
TATATATATATATACCTATTATTAATATAATAATAATATAATATTATTATATTATTTATCAATATGATAATAGCATATGTTATTAACAATATATTTAAACATATCATATATTATAATAATTATACTATTATAAATCTAAAATACATAAATATATGCAATATATCAAATATGATATAATAAAATCTAAAGTATATATCATCATAATATAAATTATAATATATTATTAAATACATATCAAATCTTATTTATATATACAGAAAATATTAATATATAAATATAAATATGAAAATCTATATATAACAAATATTATATAGAAACAATATTATAAATATATTATAAACATACAATATAACCAACGATTAGTAAAGCATAGCTTACCAGTAGTAAGACACATCGAAATAGATATAGCCATAGCCTCTCTGAGAAGTCGTCTACCTTTCTAGACCTCACATGACATATATGAAAGGGAAAACAATAAGAATGGGAGGATACACACAGAGCATCTCATACACCCTGGCCACTCATATCCAGATCAGCAACAAACAACCAATCAACGTTCAGGAAGAAAATATATGGCTGGTACATTGGTAATACAGTCAGCATTATAAAGGTTGTTGAACCAGCAAGGGGGAGGAACAGTCAGCTGCCATCCAAAACAAATTAAGTCAACAAGTTTGCTGCCAGAGACTAGAAGAGTATCGTTGAATGGGGAAAAGTGAGAACAGGATAATATGAAATATATTGGTTACGTTAAAGATTAAGGAAGTGATAAGAGGGGATAAGACTCGGTTCCAATCTGGTATTAACTGAGAACATTTTTCTAGTACATATCTCATCCATATTTGAGTTGTTGAAGTTGAGTTGTAGCTTTCTTCAGGTAAAGAACCATATATATGAAAAGAAATCAATATTCAGTAAGAAGGTAATAATCATTAATCAAGGGTAGCAACAACCAAAATACAGTATTCTTCTACATAAAATATAATCTCAAAATTTATTGGCATCGAATATAAAAACAATTTCAGTAAGAATTCATTCCTTACTATCTAAATTTAAAAATCATTACCTTTAAATAAGAAATTATATCATAAAAATCATTACCTTTAAATAAGAAATTATATCAGACTAGAAAATAAGACATGAAATCAAGGCCCATATGGCTTTGCATTAGTTTTATTTAGAGCTTTAGCCAAGTACCCAAATGACAGAACACTAATTGTTGCACCCAAAAGTATTATGAGTTCTTGGATGACTGAAATTAAGAATTGGCAAGTGGAGGAGATCCTTGTGCACAATTTGTATGAGGCTTACCAATGAAGTTGAAACCTTAAGATGTAAGCAGTTTCAGACATTCTAAGAATAGAAAGTTCTCTAGCATAGCTTGTCTCATCCACATAAATGATATTGGCCCATCTTTATATCGGAAGTGTATAAAGTTCCCATTTTAATGTAGCACTTTATCTAGACAAATTCACAAGTGTTTGCCAGGCAGTTTTACATGACTGCAAACTTACATCTCTACGAATTATTTGTGACCATGATCTTTTTGTGGAGATGCCTGGTAGAGTTCACTGGTGGGAAGTTAAACTTTGTGAGTTAGCTAGGTGTTGATAGCACATTTGCTTTCTGTACTATTTTGAGAAAGGATCAGACACCACCCCTGGAGGATTTAAATCAATCTTGACTAACTTGTCTCAAAGGAAAGAAGGTTATTGTGGTGGATAGAAAAGGGAACACATTTGATTTTTCAAAAGAAAATTGAATGAACAATAATAGATCGATACATTTGAAATAGGCATCAAATACACTCTGCCAAATTTAAAGGAGGCTCTTGAGATACCAATTATAACAGGGACCCACCAACATTACATACCGAACATAGAGGAAAACTCATTAGCTTTAAATCTCTCTATGTTGGCCCAATTTGAATATGATGTGGTGACTTTAAGATAAAGAGAAGTGAACACATAAAGAGGAATGAAATATTTTAAAGATTCAGTTATAAATAACCGAGAGGGATGTGAAAGTAAACGAGGATCATGCTCATTTAAAAGGGATGATTTTAAAAAGAAAGGTCTTCTTTTTGGGGGTTCTTTTCTTTTAAGAAAGGGAAGTTACAAGAAGGGGAAGCAAGTTACAAGAAGGGGAAGCTTTCATTTTTTAGTGATCATTTTTGTTTTATTGTGTGCATATTTGAGTCTATGTGTTCAATCTTGTATTGAGAAATAAAGTAAATGCAGATTGATCTTTGTGTTAGCCTGTGTTTTCTTTAGATTATGAATTCTAAATGTCTTTGTGATCATTTTCAATACAAATTATATTTCATCAAACAGAGAGGGTTGTATTTCTGAATCTGCAAATTTAGAATAATTAATTTATTATAAGTTTTTTGTGCATCCTTTCTGTTGTTTCTCATCCAAGGGTGTAGGAGGACTAATCTATGCATTATCTTTATTGCATTCATTTAATTCAGAATATAAGTTTTTCACATCTATCTCATGGATATGGATAGATGGTTCTTTGTCTTTCATGCCTTCTGGTCAAAGGCATAACCAGTAATTGTATTCATTGAAAATCAAATGAAGGGAATTGTACCTTCATATTAAAATTAAGAGAGCACTTGCACATTGCTATTGCAAGTGAATCTATTGTTGGTTCCAGTTTTATCTTCCAACTTTGGGCATTTAGGAGTCATTTGAGAATGTATTTTTAAGAGGACAAATCTGTTAACCAATACTCTCCCAAAGATTCGCTCCCTCATGAGGACATATTAATGAAAGAACATACTTGAACACTTCTCTCAATTATCTCCCTCTATGGGATGAACCATTGGAGAATATTGTTGAAATTATTCAGTTGATATGCATCTTCCCCATGAGAGTCCCTTGGTGCAAGAGGGTGATATTGTGGAGGAAGAGGGTGAAATATTTGCCAATTCCTTAAATGACACTTCCCCTCCTATCCATTTCAATAATCTCCTCTCTAGATATGAAGCATTAATGGATTGCGTTTGTCCTCCTAAAGTTTTTCATGAAAATACCTTAAAAATAGAGGATGAAGTCCTTGATGCTCTCTCTTTTCCAAATGAATCTTTTGAGAATAAAGAACCTAATCAATCCAATACCATTCAAGATACCCCTCAAAACAAACTAATTATTATTATAAAAGGTGATACACAACCCAATTATCATGCAATAATACACATATAACAACAATCCTCAAGAGGATAATCTCATTAATTTCCTCCCTTCTAAAAATGTAACCTTAGCACATAAGGATCCTATTCAATTCAACACTATTCGTATGGAATATCGACCCCCTTCTTCAATTCTTTCTCCAATACAAACAAGCACACCATCAACTCTTAAGAATGATGATTGGGGAACTTTAGACTTCGCACTGACCTTTTATAGTAAAAACAAAATGTTTGAATTTGAGACCCAAACACCTTACATTAGCACATGTCTAGATATTGATTGGGCCTCTTTAAATTTGAATCCAATCCTACCCAAAAGAGACCCTTATATTTTTTACATTCCAAACCTTGATGATGGGCATGGTATAGGATGTACATGAAACAAAGCATTGGAACCTATGAGAAAACTACATCACATTTTTCCAAAGAAACTATAAGTTTCCAACCTTTTCATTTATCCAATCAATCTATGCATTCTGCTACTAATTTCTCATCACAACAAGATAATATTTTGTTTTAGCTTTTCAATTTCAACTTAATTACTCTTCCTTTAAGAAACAAATGAGAAAATAACAAACACAAATAAGACAATTCTTCCATTTGTATGTATCATCAAATTCATGGCCATGGGACTAATGAATCTTATGATTTAAAATGTAAAATTAAAGAATCCATTTATTGTGGTATGATTCAAATGATATGTAACAATAAATGACACCTTTTTCATGATTATTCTAAATAAAATCTAAGTTCATATTATGTTTCTCCTCACTATATGACATTAGCAGCTTATCCTTTAGAGGCTAATTATCATTTATGGTGGTGCAATCATACTTTGTGAGCAACATAATAGTCTTCCTTATTCCTTGCCTCCACACTTTGGGGGAGAGGGTACTATTTCACTCTCCTCTCCCAAGGACCCATTTAGTCCCTTTGTTGACTTGTGTCTTTCATAACATGATATCCTTTTTTGCATATAATTGTTTGTTTACATAAGGATCTTCTCTTTTTTTCAAGATAATTCATCTTGAGTTTACAACCTTTTCCTTGCTTAAACACTAATGTCCATTATAAATGAATTCTCACTTGGTGTGTCTAACGTGTTGTCCTTTGACAAGTATTTTCTTACTTGTCAATAGGGAAGGTATGTATACTTGATCCTCCTTCTTCATTTTCTCTTTCCTTCCAAAAGATCCAAGTTCCATTTGTATACTTGTTTCTTTTATAATATTATGTCCTTTCTAGCATGGATTTGTTTGTTTCACCCAAGGATATTCTCTTTTTTAGGAGATTTACTTCCCGAACTTTACAACCTTTTCCTTGCTTGAAAGTGCATGTGTATTATAAAAGATCTATCACTTAGGGTATATAATGGGTTATCTTTTCCCTTTCCTTCGCCCTTGGGGGGAAAGGTTTCATTTCTCAATCCCCTTCTCCTCTCTAAGGATCCACTTTCTATAGGTTATGTGGTATTTATTTATCACATGATATCCTTTCTTGCATGGAGATTATTTGTTTACGTAAGGATATTCTCTTTTTCTAGAGATTTACATCTCGAATTACAATCTTTTCCTTTCTTGGAAAGTGCATGTCTATAATAAACCAATAAATTTACATGTGGCATTAGAGTGCATTATCCTTCATCAAGAATCCTTTTTTCACCTAGAAATAGGGGGCTATAATAGTGCATTCTTGTACTCCTCCCCCTCTTTGTCTTGAAGGTATTATCTCTGTTTAATAACTCCTCTTGAAGGTATGTTTGTTTCTAGCCAATATATCTTCCTTTCCAGGGTCTCCTCCCACTTATGAACATCCTTTCATGATTATTTATTCCTTGGCTAACAAGAGTTTTCACTCCTTGCTAAGGTTTTGGCATACATTGTTGTTTTAAGGATGTCTCCTCGTTGTTGGAAGTAGGTATCCTTGTTCTCTTTTCCTTATGATGTCACTATAATCCTATGTAACTATTATAAGGAGGGGGGCACACATCTAGCATCCTTGTACATTATGTAGCCTTATTGATCCCCAAGGAGACTATTCTTTTTTAGGCTTGATCACTTTTTGATCCTTAGACTAATTGCTTTTTGGTCCTTAGACTAATCACTTTTGTTGATCCTTAGACTAATCATTTTCATGATTCCATACAAAGACTATTGTTTTTTGTAGGAATGGTCTCGTAAGCTACCCCTATGCACAAAATTCAAGACATCCTTGTGCGATAAATTTTACAAGTCACCTTATGTGCAAAAATTTCAAGGTAGAATTGACTAGCATAATGCAAACATCTAGAGTATCTATTCTCCCTCTCTCTCTCTTTGGGATTAGTGGAACTAGCATAACATAGATTGCTATCATTTCCTTCTCCTCCTCTCCCATGAATCACCTATCATAACACAACTTGCTAGACAGTTGGATTCATGGTTTCTTTCATTACATGCTCTCATAGCTTTGCTAGTAGGTTAGATCATGGAATGTTGTCTCATTCTTAGTGTATGATCTTTCCCTTTCCATGTGATCATCTATTCTCTTGAAATATCTTTTTGAACATGATGCTAGTGGTTGAGATGTTTTCCTGATCAAGGTCTCTTCAACTATTTAATTTGGAGTTTTGTTTGTAATACTAATTCTTTTTTTGTTTGCATCTTTTGTCTTTTATTATTTTTTCCTTTAGTTTTTTTGGTTCCCTTGTGCATGCTCATTTGGGTTGATATCCTTTTTTTGGGGGCTTGCATCCTTAAACTTAGTGATGTCTTATCTCTATGCAATTTACGCAATGATCATTTTTCTCCTTTCTCTTCTCTCTTGTTTCCTTTACCATGAGCATGGGGTTGTCTCATAATCCTGCTAAAGTGGGGGCTAAATGTACCATCGTAAATTGTAATCAAATGATTGGTGGATAATTTAATGATTATTTAGCACCCACCTTAGTTTGTTTTCCATAATAGGACCTCATATGGCACTTAATGGACACCTAAATTCAAATATAGGTCCTTTATCATTTAAATTTTCTTTAAAATAAAGGTGAGTTCTTATTTCTAAGTGTTCTCCCATTTCTTTCCTCCAATCCAATAATTCATTTGATCACCTATGCCCTATGTTTCCATTTATGGCCTTTGTGTTGTCTTGACCTCGTAATTAGTTGTGCCTTGTAATTCAACATCTATACCATCTACCTGACACCTTATTCAAATTTTGGCACATTTTCCTAGGTACAAAGCCATCTTGGACACCTTTTTCTCAGGTACAGGATGTACCAAACATCCTATTCCCCCATAAAGGGGCCCAAATTTGAACCAGGGCCCTATTTTGGTATTTTGGTAGAAAAATAGATATCATGATCGACCTGGCTTAATTTTGAATCCTGAAATTCTTGAGAGGTATATAAACACCCTATCGCTCATCATTTTGGTACTCGTTATCATCCATTATCAACCACAGTCAAGATTTCAAAAGGCTCTCTTACAATTTGGCATCCAAGCATTCAAGATCTAAACTTCTTGAGAATTTCAAGTCATTTTCAAGGCGTTCTTATCTACAAATCAATCTTATTTCCCTCATTGAAGGCCAAGAAAAGGATTTTTCTACAAAGGAAGGAGATACACATGTATATGCATTCATCCAAGTCTTTTTTCTTCTTTTTCAATCAAACGTTGCGACAAACTACAACATCCATCACATAAGGTTTTATCTTTCATGATTTGCTTTTGGGTTTTTGTTTTAGGTCAGAGCTATTGCATCAACATATTTTAGCACATTCAAAGAAGCATTTTCATTTCCAAGGTATGGCATACTTCATTTTTCAGATCTAGCCTTTTCTATATGACATCAACACTCTTTCTTTTCCTTTATTTTATCTTCAAGGTTGATTCCAAATAGGGGTTTGACTAAGGAAAACCCCTTTATCCAACCTTCTTCCCCATTTTTTTTGTGCGGGAATAGGTGGCACAACTATCATAACTATTTCAAAAAGTTTGGGACTAGTCGCATTGGCTATTAGAATTTTAGGCAAAGTTGCAAGGAATAGGACGTCTCAAACACCCTGTACCTAGGCATGGAATGTCTCAGACGCCCTATAACTTGATAAATAATCTCAAATTTAGATCACAGATGTGTATAGATCTATGATTTCCAATTCAAGTCATTTTAGGTTGTTTTTTATTCTCGATCAGTCTGGTTTTCCCCAAATTAATTACATTTCTTTAGTTGGCCTTCTATTTTACATTATCATATCAAATCCCCCTACATCCAATCAATTCCAAAAAATAATTAGCAAAGGACCCATTGACTCATTCATCTCTTAAGTCCTACTTGAGCCTATCAGGTATCTTCCTTCTAATTGTGCATTAGAGAAAGGAAGAGCAATCTACCCTATTTTCCTTGCTTACCTTTTCTTATTATACATTAGTATATAATTATTATTATATTATTAATTCTTATTTTATTATTATAATAATTATAATAATAAATAATTTTAATTGATATTAATATTATTACTTAGAGTATAATGAGAACACTAATTAAAATATTATAATTAATTTAAATTATATTAATTATAATGACTATTTTTTAAATATTGTTGTTATAACACTTGTTTGTAGGGAGAGAGAAACTAGATAGGATTTTAGAGAGCATGTCGCATCTCGTCGTATGAAGCCTGCAGAGTTTAGGAATTGAAACGTGGTATGTAAATTAGGGACACTAAGTATGGGTTATGTCTCATCTTGTAGATACAAATATATTGCAAGATACGATCACCAATATTAAGGATATAATGAAGAGATATAATAGATGTATAAGGAAAAATAGAATATGGAGTGTATAAAAGAGGAACGCCCGAGAGTATATAAAGAGTTATTAGGTTGTATATGATTTATTGAATAAATATAAATAATATAAATACTTTTAGGTCTCGGTGTTGTTGATGGGACTTTGTGACCGGTCCGCCAACAGAGGTAAGTTGTCACTAGGTACCGAGGTACCGACCAACTTCGCCTGTAAAGGTTGTCTAGGGAATAAATTCTCTGAGCCTTCAAGCACCTGAGAGTCAGGTCTCGACAGTGCGGGAGCTAAGTTGGGAGTGTGACTGTTTTGTTCGGGGGGATAGCTGGTTTTCTTGGCTCATCTTCTCCGGGGATTTTGGTAAGTAGGGGTTTCCTGCAAGCATTTGGATTATCAAATAAACTTCAAAAGATAGACCAAGGTTAGAAAGTATATGTTCTACCTATAGTTATGCAAATACATTTAAAACATCAACCATGCTCTAACATGCTACACTAAATACTGAATGCATACAGAACCATCAGTTCATACATATTCAATAGTGAAGGGAAAAGGAGGTTGTTAATCTACTTAAAACATTAGAGCAAGGGACATCAGAAACATACAACACAAAAGAGTATTAACTCAGAGATCATAACACCAACAATAGCATTGTGAGAATCCTTCCTTCTTCATTAAAGGTTTTCCAGCAAGCACTGGTGCGTACATCAACCACTCCAAGGGAGCATCTATCTACCAAGGACTACTAAGAACTATTGAGCATTGAGCTCTGCAACTACAGGAAATGAAAATACTATTGCTATGGAATGCAAAATCGTCACTTTTGTCGACCCTTGGAATGAGGTCAGACTTATTATTTAAACACAAAGGTTTCCCTAAAGTTAACCTAATCTAACTTTACACTCAACAATAAAATACAATTTTCGATGGCTGGTACTACCTGCACCACTTTATAACTACCTCGAGAAGAACAGAGGTCTGACATGTCAGAAGAATAAGACAAGAAAAGAGGTGTGGAAGAATCAGCATCGAGAAGAGTACTGGAGGGAGGAAATAAGAAATTCGATCTCTTCAGAGCTCAAGGCTACATGCCCAATCAATGTAAAAGCGACTCACTGTCTCCGATGCGCCAGGTGTTTAATGCTGGAGCGGGGCCTTGGGAAGACCACCTGTCAGAACCATCCTTCGAGATGACATGCCTTGCTGGGGTCACCTACTTTCTAACACCCTTATTAACTGCCTAATAATGACCAGTCAGCTCCAGGGAACCTGGACGCGGGTCATCAAAAGAATACAAAATTGTTGGATCCAGGACTCCGGGATCCGAGCGCTTGCACTCAAAGATAAAGAATGTTTAAAATGAACCCTACTGGTGAAAATATCCAGAACCCATAGAATCTTATTGCTCCTTGATGTTCTTAAATGCCTCCAAAACTTGGTTGATGAAATCCTCATCTATGTCCCTAATGTTGCTCCACTGGCTGCAGACAGCTTCAAGCTTCTCCTCAACTTCTCCAGCCCCATTTTAGAATTCATCTACTATCTTTACGGTGTCATGAGCCTAGAGTATCATCTTAGATAATCTTGACAGCCTTCCTTTATCGAAGTCCTTAACAGACTGATATAGGGACTCCATTATCTCATCGTACTTACTGAGGACATAATCCTCCGGGGCGCAGGTTCTTGTGGTGAAGGGGTCGACTTGTGAAACCCTTACAAAAAATGCTTTGAATAGGCCCAAAGGATGCTGGGCCGTAGTTACTTTATCCCTTAGGGCCTTGACTAGTTTCTTGCATACCTTGATCTTGAGGCCAAGTCTGGAGTACTGGGCCCGGAGGGACTCATATGA
Organism: Thuja plicata; assembly: GCA_018584345.1. Taxonomy (NCBI): domain Eukaryota; kingdom Viridiplantae; phylum Streptophyta; class Pinopsida; order Cupressales; family Cupressaceae; genus Thuja; species Thuja plicata. The sequence goes on along the minus strand of MU222994.1, from coordinate 140,431 downwards.
TTCTTCCCCCAAAATTCCCGCCTCTGTGATAGCCTCTTCCTCAGTGTTAAAGACTTCATCTAACCCGGTCTTCCATCCTTCACATTTTTCCAAGTCTCCCTCCCATAGGGTAGTGGAGACATTCACCTGATTCAGGAGATTGTTGATCTAGTAAAGATCTGGGAGCGACACAAGGAAAAATTTCCTTACAGTCGTTATCTGTTCAACAATCCACCCATCCACGGCCTGAGCCTTCTTCTTCATACTTCTCAGTGCATCTATGTCACCCTGTGGGAGTGGTGCTCCAGATGTGGAAGCTTCCGGAGGAATGGTCATGATAGGTTGTGCCAGCTCCGTCAAAAGTGTGAGGAGATTTACGTTCTTTTCCCTCTCTTCTTTGAGTTTTTGGGCTTGCTTGTTGTAACAGGCCTCTATCGCCCGGCTGGCTTATTTTAACAGGTCCAATTCACCCTATTTGTCCCTCCTCCCTAGAGCTACTTTCATTATTGTATAGTCTTCAGCTTTGGCCGCTGCCGCATCTATCTCTAGGGGAGGTGTCGCAACTACTGCAACTGTTTCTCTGCCTGGACTGGTCCGAGTGGAATGGAGGGTCTAGGCCTTCTTTTTCTTTGGGGCCCCTTGTGCTTCTGCCATCATCTCAGCCAGATAGAGATGGGCCTTTATTTCTGTAGGGGCCTTCCTCTTTCTAGAATCCACCAACCATTGTGGTGGCGAGGGTGGCCTTGCTGCCAATGTCTAATCTTGTGAATCCCCTCTGAGGTTTTGTTGTTCATTCCCAGTGTCTCGAGTCTCTTTGGACTCTTTTCCTTTATCTTCCAGATCACTTGCATTATCCACCTTGGTGGCATTAGTATCTTTTGCCTCGGTGTCCACTTCCTCAGCAACGTCAGATTCAACATCTGTATCCCCGGGGTTCTACCCCTCACCTTGTTGTTGTTCTTCTTCTTCGGTGTCATTCGCTGGGATATCTTCCTCCATTGGAATATTTCCAGAGGTGACTGAGGCATCTGGCCTAGGTTCAACATTTGGGCTGCTATGATGACCTCACCAAATGTACTTCATGGCCCTTGGTCACTTGGAGTAACCAAAGCCGTCTGGAGAGTGATGATTGGGGGTACAGTTGATCCCGTGGGTCTGATTTCCCCAGTCATCGGTTGCTCATACGTTGTTTGCATTAGTTCTTTCTTGGTCTCCTAGACCAGTGTTTTCTCCTACTAGGGCTCCTTTTGTGCTTCTTCCTAGTCTTCCTGCTCTGTGGCAACTTCTTTCTCTGGGACTCCCTTTTCAGCAGGGATCTCTTCCTTTTCCTGGGTGGCGATTTCTTCCACCGCGTGATTTATATCCCCATGCAAGTTCATGAGCTCATCTGTCCCAAAGATATCATCAAATTCGTCGTGTAGGGGATAGGTATCTGAAATGTCATTCAGTTTGGGGGAATCCAAACTGACGTCTACTAGGGGAATATTGGGCATACCGGGGCCTGCATCTGTGTTTGGGGTGGAGTTCACCTTCTGCTTCTTATTTATTTGTAGTGGGGCCCTGGCATCTAGAATATTTATAGACTCCACCTCAGTGAATGTCTGCCTTCTCATCAGTGTGGCCAATGACGGGGATCTCATTGGGTGAACAGATGCCACAGGAGTTGCGAAGCGGCCGTGGGAAAGTTGTGCACTTATCTTCTGGCTTGTCAGCCTCGACACCTCCATTTTCTCTTGTATTTGTGCCATTGTGGAGAATGGACCCTTGGGAGGAACTTGGGCTAGGATATCTTCCTTCTCCTTCCCCTTGCGTGTGCTAGGTCCCACGGCTATGGTGGTCAAAGCTGACCTCCGAACAATTGGTCCTTTCTGGGTTCTCCTTGAACACACCCACTCAAAATACTTATGACTATTATCTATAATGGAGCGGCATACCCCCTCAATTGTTAAATCCTCTGGGGTGGCCCAATCCACCAAAGGGAGATCTAATTTATCTAACCCCTATTCTTTATACAATGGGTCCTCCAAGGGCCCGTCATATGAAAAACCCTTTAGGAAACCCCAAAGGTCGAGGGCTTTCATCAAGCCTTTGGACATCCGCGAATGTTGGCGGGCCCAGAGATCAAAACTGTCTTGGCAATCTGCCTAGAAATCTTCAATATATTCTACATGTGGTGGGGATGCCCGAGGAAGCATCGTTGCTATTTTACCTAGTGGATCAAAATTGCTTCTGGTGTGGTGGAATTCCACCAGTCCCAGACTCTTCAGTTCATTATCTGCTTCCTTCGTCGCGGCAAGGCTGCAAGAATAGTTCACACAAGAGATTGGGGATGGGACATTGGTGACCTTCTTCACTGTGAAGAGGGCATGCAGCTCCAGAATCTGTCTGCAGTACTCCAAAAGAATAATTCTATCCCTGCAATATTGAGGAAGAAGATAGGGTTTCTCAGAGAAGCCGGTCACCTGAATGTATGTGTGCTACTGGAATTGAATGAAGCAATTGTTGTAAGTACTCACCAAGTTCATCGCCTCTTGCAATAACCGGTACCTAGAGTCCCAAGTAAGTGTCAAAATATTCTGGTAAATGAACGCATCATTTACCCAGCAAAAATTAGGGAAGTTGAGTTCCCACTGGACCTGGGGTAATGATCCCATGGTGCCAACTAGCCAGGCCCGTTCCTGAGAACGCCCATTGTATGCAAACCCTGAAAGGCAGGTCTCTATTGGGTTAGTGCCCATAGTATGTAGGATGTCATGTGGAACTTTGAGGTCTGGAGGATGCTCTTTAGCTGAGTGTCCACATGGTTGGCGATGATAGCCGCCCAATTGAAGGTCTGATTGCGGGTGGTGATGCAGTAGAGAAAGTAACACATCCATGCTGATAAGTGCTGGTTATGGGGCTCTCCAAAGAGCCAGTATAAAAATATAATTTTGACCTGGATACACTCTTTAAAATCCCCGCGGGGAATCTCCAGCTTCATCTTTTTATAGTCCCTTCTCGGGGACTATAAAAAGAAGGGAAGCTTCTTCGAACTCCTTTAATGATGTGGACCGGGAGAGAACAATGGCTCCCTTGAATTGAGGGATCCCCAGCCCGGAAGCAAAAGTAGTCACCTCCAGATTGAAGATAGTCGCTGGATAGTGTAGTGGCCGGGGATCGGCGAGCAAAACAACTCGAGTGGAGGTGTTGTAGAGCGTCGCCAGTTGGAGTATCAGCTTTGGTACTTGCACCAAGCAGGGAAAACTTGCAGCTTTGATAATCTCAGAGGTGGCCATGTGTTTTTCCATATTGTCTCTGGCGGTCCTTTGTTGGTATATGCCTTGGACCAAGCCTTGCATTTCAGCCCGTACTCTGGGCTCCGTGTTTGTTATCTCTTAAAACTTAGAGTCCACCTTGGACCCTATGAGAACACCCTCCCTCGGGTACTTGGAGGTTAGTGGTAGTTTAGCCAGCATCTTTTTGGCCTTAGTTTTTGTAGCTGCCCGAGTGGAGGTAGTTGGTAGCTCCGGGCTATTAGGAGGAGCGATCACTTCTGACATTTTGATCAATCTATCCGCAACCTGCAAGACCGGAGAACCATCAATACATGAATAAAAAAAATACTTTAGGGACTCTGGGGAATTCACCACCATTTTGCACCTACCCAAACCCAAAAGTGTTAGCATGCACCAAAAATCCTGGAATATTAAAGTTAACAAGGATCAGATTTTGATCAACAGCCGACGCTCCGAGGCATTGGTTTAGGCGATAAAATGGAATGAAGACCTAGGGGCTTCTCAGCACCTAGAGTCTGAAAGGATTAGCCATTGTCAACGTGATCGGCAGTGAGCCATACTTGGCTAACATGGGTCATCACGTGGCCACGCGACAGGCGGCGTAAAAGCTCTTAATGGTGATAAGTGGGCTGACACGGGAGAAGTAAATTCCAGATGGGATGGGATTTGAATGCTCGTTCATGGGAAATTAATCCTGCCATTAAGACAACATGACATAGGAGAGAGAAAGTCACCATGGCTCAAACCAGCGAGGTGTCAAGTTTGAACCGTGGTGAATACCTCTTTGACGAGCTCGACAACTTGGTTTGGATGCGGTGGAGTGTGATGAGCTTGACACAAATGGAAGGATATACATGGGGTATACATCAAATATACAGAGGGTCAAAGCGCTATGAGGGCCAAAGAAAAACTCGCAGGCCGATCAAGAAAATAGACATATATATAGTTATATATGGAAAGCTACACAATTTATAGAATATACAGGAGTATTCACACTATCATACAAAAATATACAAATACTACCTTAAACTACAACTGCACAACGGGTGGACAACCCTCTGGCAGAGCCAACCCACCAACAGGAGGCAACAAAAAATCCAACGCAAAGACGCGACAAAAGGAAAATAGAACAAAAACCAGACAGAAAGTAGAAGAAGCCAGAAATAGAAAATAGGAGGAAGAGAGCTGAAAGGCCTACCTGGAAACACGGGGGATGCGGGAAGGTGAGCACAGGAAGCGCTCTACAACTAGTTCACCTTGGAATGGCTGTGAAAGCACCACTGCTTATTGCCTTCTGAACATTGTTAGTCACCAAAAAGCACTTTGCACTTAATTTCTCTGAATCGCCTTAATCTCTTTGGTAATTTCCTGAGTGTTTTAATTGCGGTAAATGTGAAAATGACAGGTGAAACCAATTTATACCACTAGGGTAAAAACATAATACATTCCCCGCAAACTCTAGAAAAGTTAAATCTCCATACTCTAGGCCTGGGGATTCCATGCAGCCACACCTTCCAACAAAAGAAGACATGATGGCATAGAATCCCAGAATCTGGGATCCGGATGACTCAAGACAAAAAAACTCCAGGACCGAGTCCTAGAGACAAAAGAAGACGAAAAGCAAAAGAAAAACAACCCTCGCAGAAGCAAATCCCGGAGGGAAACAAAGGAAACAAAAGAAACCAAGGGAAAGAACAAAAGCAAAAAAGGGGGACCCAACATTTGTCTACAAATTGTAGGGACGGGTATGCAGGGCATAAAAGGTGTGATGTGCTGTGTATGTTCCTTATATTCTATTATGTAAAAACCTTCCACTAGCAAAGATTTCATCTATGTCCTTTCATGTTATTTCACTATAATTTAAATCATGATCATTAATTTCTAATCTTGCTATGCTAATTTTGTCTTCGTGATCAATTTTTCATGATATTGTTCATGATCTTGTTCTATTTATCTTCTTGTTTGGGCTCTAGTTTTCATGGGCATATGATAGTTCTAACCTCTTACCTTGAGAAAGATGAAAAGATAGACTCGTGATAGGATAGTAGATAGACTCAAGATTAATGTTGATTTCTAAGATTTAGATAAGACAAGTTAAGAAGGTCACTCTAGATTTGTTGGTGATAAAGTAAGCAAAGATAAATTACATTATGTTGGATAGACACAAGGAAATGATCAAAGACAAAGCATGCCAATAGTAAGGAGATGATGAAATCCAAGATGTAATACTCTACTCAAAGATGATATGATGGTCCTACACTCAAAGATGATGTATCTTAATTGGTTGGGATTTGATAATGATAGCCAAAAGATGATCTAGATGAAGAGTACTCTAGGATGAAGCATGTCCAAAAGATATGATTGGTTGTGTAATAGATATGATTTAATGATTGGGATAAAAGATATGATGTAGACTAACTGGTAAAATAAATGCAAGGAAAAGTCAAGGAAGGACTAGTGAACCCAACTAATGACCAATTTCAAGAATTTATCTCAGGCAAGCACGTGTGTGAATGTGCAGATCTAAGGTGATGATAAGCATAACACTAAAGTGTAGAGATGAGGCACCAATAGATTATGAATTGGTAAATTGATTGATGAAAGCTAGTTTTTGACTGATAGAGGACATGCACCAGTCATAATTGAATGTGAAAAACCCAGTGTTTAGTACCTAACCAATTTTTTATGTTTTTTTGGAATAGATGTCTAGCCAGGTGCAAACACTGATGTGTACACCTGGGTGCCAAATGGCACAAGCCTTGATGCAGGTTAAAGTAATAATTTTCTCAAATGTAATAAGTAAGATTTATTTGTAATAGATCTATCAAGAACACACACATCAAGCAATAAGACATAATGGCTTTTGATTGTTTGAACAAATTACACAAATAAGGCTATGAACACAACTCCTCAAATCCCAAATTTACATAGGTCTTAACACAAAAAAATTCACTTTAATCACTTTCTGCACCTAAGGTCAATGACTTTATTGTAGCAAAGTCAAGCCCACAACTTGTTTTTTCTTTGAATCAAATGTGTGACCCCTAAAGGAGTGCTTTTACATTCTTGTCTTTCCAAGAGAAGGATACTTAGGAGGCCCAAGGGCTAGAGGCATGACCCAATCACCCTCTTTTTGGAAGCCGCAGTTAGCTTATATAATATGGAAATTTTTGTCTCGACTCAAGGAAGTATGTATTCTAAGTATATTCATGGTACGATCCACATCCCTTGCACTAAACTTGATACAAAAATTTTTGGAAAGTGATAAATTTTGTGTGTTATGATTCAATTTTTGGTTGTCATTTATGGCAACATATATAGAATATTGATCGATTGATCTGGAGTTAAGTTTTGGTGATTCTATTCTGGAATCAACTAAGTATAGAACAAAAATATAGAGGTATTTTGGGTATTGAAGATTGAGATCGTTGAGTTAATACAAGCGAGCTTAGAGGGAGATACTATGTGTATGTACGACCTACATCTAAGATTGCTTTGATTTTGGTAAAGTTTATAGAGAGTTATAGTGAAATGAAGACAGGCAACAGCAACAGAACAATGATATAGAGCAGGTGAACTGAAGCGATGATTTGGGGAGTATGACGTGGACTCCTGGAAAGATAAGATAGATTATGATTGTTGATAATCTATATTTTGATTTTGTAATAACATCGACTATGTATTTGATATTTACTTTATTAATTATATTTTGTATTGAGAGCCGACTATGTAATATTTGGTTAGGAGAGCCGACTTGGTATATATATATATATATATATATATGAAGACTTTTTGTTGAGCGAAGTATGATGGTGGAATATGAGATATGCTAACGGTAGAGCAGAGGGTTGACAAAGATCATTGAAGAGCTATGACGGGAACTATCTAAGCATTGAAGATGCTTGTTTTGTTCATGAATAAGAACATTTTGTAACAAAAGTATATTGTAAGAGCTGTAAGCTTAGTTGGCCCCTAACAAGGTGTTGTATACCTTTAACAGGGTTGTATTCCTCTAACAAGGAATTATACTATGTAATATTCAGCTCCTAACAGGCCTAGGTCTCCTAACAGGGACTAGGTCTCCTAACAGGGACTCTATACTTTAGTGCATGCTTGTGGGTACCATCCCCACTAGGGTTTTCCCTTGGCTAGGGTTTCCTCGACAAAAAATAATGGTGTTGTGAGTACTGTGTTATTTGTTTATGTTCCTTTGATTTTAGTATGCTTATGGTTTATGTTGAATTGGTTTAAAGTTTATTTTAAGTGTTGTAATACTGATTCACCCCCCTCTTAGTATTACCTAATCCTAACAATTGGTATCAGAGCTTTTGGCCCTTGGAGAGAAAGTTTAACAACTTATGGGAGATCAGAATGGATTCAGATAGTTTTTAAGAAAACTTTGAAGCAGCACTTGAAGACCTTGATAAAGAAAAAGCAGAAAATGGTGATTTGAGATTCAAATTAAGGAGAGCAGATGGATTCATAAAGAAACTGAAAAAATAGCTTGAACTTTCTAGAAATCAGAGACAAGATCTTGTGGTTCAGATAAAAGAAGATTTAGACAATGATAATTTAGATTAGATAAAGCAACTTGAATAAGAGAATGACACCTTGAAGCTTGATAATGAAGCCATTTCTAAAGAAATTCAATTGGAAAGAGATGCTAAAAACAAGATTGAAGAAGCTTTGAAAAATACAAATGCTTTGATGGAACAAATGAAGAATGAGGTTGACCATTACAAGAACAAGTATCTATAACTGGAGAAATACAATCAGATCATAAAAGGTGAACTTTTTGAGACAAAGAAACACATTGAGAAACTACACATGAGCAGTGACATGATCGATGAACAAAGAGATAGATAGAAACCTAAACGAGATATGACTAGTATTGGCTTCAATGAAGCTGAATGTTCCAAGAATCAAGAGGAGAAACTAGATGCGAAGATTGATGCAGGAAAACCTACTCTTTAAGAACCTAAAGAACAGATCTGACCTTTCAGAGGTAGACTCTTTGGTTGTAACAAGTTTGGACACATGAAAAGAGATTGAAGCGGTAATTGCCCCTTTTATGACTTTTTCTAGTTATTGTTTTAATAATTGTAATGCATATGGGCATAAAAAGGCAGAATGCAAGAAACTAAATCAATCTAGATATAGACAAGACAATAGAGGAGAACATATAGTGAAACCTACATGTTAAAAATGTAATAACATTGGACACATTGTGAAGTTTTGTAAGATGCAAGTAAATCAGGACAGAAGACCTCATATATGTTACACATGCAACAATCCAGGCCATATAGCAAAGTTTTGCAGGTATAATGGAGTAAACAACAAAAGAGTACCACCTCCTAGGAATACACAGAAGAATAACAATGATACTGGTAAGAGTGTTGCAGAATTGAAGAGTGATTTTGACAGTTGTTTCAAGAAAGCAGAGGATAACAGCAGTGGAAAGAAATGGAAGATTAAAGAGACAAGTGAGATATTGGTTCAAGGAGAGACAATAGATGCTACTGGATCTTCGGATGATGTTAACAAAGAAGAATCAACCTAATTGGTCAAGCATGGCCTTAGGGGGAGCACTGGATAAAGATATCAAAATATATCCTGCCCCCAATTTTGAGGAGTGAGCTTTAGCGATCTTAGGTGTGATCATGGTCGACATTATGTAATATATATTTAAGAGCGCAACATCAGACAATGTATATATTTTAATCGCGAGATTTAGGACTGACTAGACAACATTGGGTAATGTGAGCTTTCAATAACTTAACATTGTATAAAGCACCGAATGATTATCTATTTCCTTACCATTTGATGGGCCCTGACCTAAGGAGATCATAGAGCAAATAGATTCAGACTATCTAGCAATTACGTTGCATGATCGATCGAAGTGAATACTCAGAATTGAATGTGTGAAAGGTATTTACATAATCTACCTATACAGAAACTATGGATGCACTTGTGATATTTGATGTTGTGGATAGACCTAGGTATAAATTCAAGAAACATCCTTTCAAATCCTGTGAAGAAGACCCTGAAGGAGCATTTTCCCAAACACCTCACGACATCTTTCATGTAGAAGACATTAGGGCATATATTCACTGCAAGTATGACATACTGGGTATCGATGACATTTCTACTAAAATGGAATACATGACTGATAATGGAATTATGAGAGATGAATTCAAACATGTTGATGAGTTAAACATTATGAAAATTCTATATTTACACGAATTCAGCGAAGAAGAATGGTTTAAGATATTGTTGAGTAGAGTACATGATCAGTTTATTTGGATAGGTGAGAAACCTGTGAAAATATGTAGTGAATTGATTCATGAGATTACTAGATTGGACAATAATGGAATCATTCTTGTGGTAGAGAAACATGTTAAGAAGCAAGTTGAAACCCTAACACACTCAAAATGGGATAGGCAAGCTATGACAGTAAATGACATCTTTCAGCAGGATGTGAGATTGATTACTATGTTACTTGGTTACAAATTCTACTATCGTAGTAGACCTAATTTTGTATCTGCTAGAGTTATTATGATGGCCTATAGAATGGTGAATGAAAACACAAAGTATAACCTATGCAAAGTGTTGGAACAACAGGTTTTGGAGAATGTGAAGTTGATAAAGAAAGACAAATCCAAAACCTTCATATTTGGTTCACTTCAAATGCACATGTACATACACATTAAGCACAAATTTCCAGGAATGCACCCTAGTGGTTGGAGAAAAGGGATACCTACTGGTATTCAGATTTCATAGAGTTACAGAAGAAAAAACAACACATGGGTTGATGGTGAACTATTTGGAATGATTAAGATTCTTCAGAGGTAGATGAAAGAAAGATACAAGATCCTTGAAGACTTAGTTGAAAAATACAAGGATACAATCTGTTTCATGGTTGAAATCGATTATGTATGCTTTGAGGCAGTTGTTCCAAGAAATAAATGGTGTTATCCTATGAGATATGAAGTAAGTTCAAAAATACTAACTATGCAGATCGAACATGTTCTGGCATCTGAGGTAGATACATCTGAGAAGAGATGGGGTACTTATAAAGAAAAATCAGTTGAAGTGAGAGAAGAAAAAACTAGAGGCTTGAGGAAAAGAAAAGTGGAGAACATCACTCATGAATGTGGAGTTAAGGCAAGATTTATTGAGGAAGAGTTGAGGGAAGTAAAGAGGAAATTATAAGAATGATCTTTTGGATTAATTAACAGGCTAAAGCCAAGCCCTTCCGAACCGGTATATAAAAAATGCCATTGTGATTAGTCTCACAGTGGACAGGTGTGAATTCGTTGTGGCAACCAAAATCTCCTCTAGTACCCTAGTGGTGCGTTAAAGTCCCTACATTGTTGAGGTGAAAAACTTGCTTTGAAAGGATTGGGAGAGCCCCCTTAATTAGGAAAATGACTTGATTGCAACCACCTGAATGGATGCCTTGACTACAAACTTTGTTTTAGTGGCCAAAAACCCTCTATTTATTGGCGCGTAAGGTCAGAGATTGACTAAGACATTCCACATTTTCATGGCTCTTAGTAGAGAATATGGTCCTTTGGGAAGTGATTTCCTTGGGATTCAGAGCTTGGTGTGCCTGAGAAGTGAGTGCGCTGTAAGGAGGAGCCCGTGCCTCCAAGCTTCTAAGTTGTCCGCTATGAGTAGATGTGGCTAAACTTTGGTTCATATGGGAATTCAATAGATATTTTTATGGCTTACCTAGGTTGTGGAGTGACTATTCTATTTACAACAAACAGTCTGCTTAATGTGTCTTGTGTGAGTGAAACATCAAAAACATATACCAAACATCAAGACAAACATCAAAATGATCAACAAATTTGCATTCTTAAATGTCAAACTGTCAACTTGCCCAATTTGCTATCCTGTCATTTATAGTCTTCCTTGGTTGATCCAGATCAGATTAGGTCACTTACCCCACTGTTAGAAGCTTGTTTACACTTTGGATTCTTGCATTTTGACCTCTTGAACTAGTAACCTTTGATTTCACAAGTGACCTTGTTTGGAGTTGGTAAGCTAGAAACCATCCTTATTGAGAAGATAAACCTTTAGATTCTTTGATAACACACTTGGAGGGTTTTGGTAATCTCTTGTCCATTCACTTTCATACAAATTCAATTTCAATCAATATAACTTGGGTAAATCATCCTCCTGATACATATGTATTAGGGTATTCACCCATTCAGTGGGCACCTCTATGGCAGTGTTGGTTTACACCCCTTGCAAAATTCTATCTTATCATCTCTCTTTTGGATAAGTGAATGCCTTTACTATCTTAGTTTGGTACCAACGTTTCTTAGGGTCATCCTATCAACTAGTACCTTTTCTTTCATGCAAGTTACAACAAGATATCAAGTAGATCAAGGAAAATGACCTCAAGTAGTCTTTAATCAATTACCCTTAGTTCAAACTCGCCAAAAATGTAAGGGAAAAGAACCCATATTTGATCAATCACCTAGGAATAACTCAGAAGTTTGGTTTGATTCCAAGAGTCACCTTAGTGAGTTGGGTACACCCTTAGCATCTTCTCACTTGGATATGGATATGAGTTACACAATGACTCGACGAGAGAGGGAAGACATGGATAAATGCCTTGATGACATATTTGCAAAACATAGAGATACCATTTTGTTTGGCAGTTCCTCTCGTGACAGTCGACCAACTTCACCCCTTATCTCAGCTAGGTATCTAGATGCACACCAAAGGGCTGAGAGAGGTAAGAGTCAAGCCTATCAAGATGAGCAATCACAACATGAAAACCAAGATGAGGAACTTTATGAAACTCGCGTAAATGCAGCATACACCAATAATTTGTTTCGACATTCAAGACCAAGTTCACCGCTCAAAACATCTTCAAGATACATGAGTGAAAGACTTAAGAGAATTGAGTGTGAAAAGAAAGCCTTCCTAGATGAACAAGCTGAAAAGGAAGAGCAATTTATATTCTTAGAGTTGGAGAGACAAACCTTATTATAAATAGAAAATAAATCCCTCCAGGAGGAGCAAGATAGACTCCTGGATCAGCGACTCAATGACCAATTTAATAACATGCGTGTTAGTGGTAGAAATAACTCTCCTCCATCCACTCCTCCTGAGACTCCATGAAGTGGAAGACGTTCAAGGATACAATCATGATCTCCTATCCCTAGAGGAAGAAGGGTTTCAAGAAATGATCATTATAGGAGATGAACACCTCCTAGGAACTCAAAACAACCTTCACAACATGCTCATCATGGTTCACAATATGGGGGTAGTAGCTCGAGTTTTGATCTCACCTCCCAAGACTTCATGAAAATAAAAAAAGAACCACTCTTCCAGCAGTATGTGGAGAAATATTTAGAGCAAAACAAAGACAAGTTCCTAGAGAGTTTAATCAACAAGGGTGCTAGAGTCCCCTACAACTTTGATGTGGACAAAAAGATTAAGAAGCAAGGGCCATCTCAAGAAGAGGAGATCAAACAACTTAAGAGCATGATGGAAAAGATGTTAGCACCCAAGAATTCATTCTCACTTGACTCAATTTGTCCTAATCCTTTTTACAAAAGTGTTAACATGAAAGACTTCCCTAGAAAGGTTGAGATCCCTCAATATGACAAGTATGATGGGAATGTAGATCCACATGATCACATGTGCCAATTTTATACCACAAGTTTTGAGTTCCATCAAGATGACTCGTACCTCATGAGATTCTTCCCAAGGAGTCTTAAGGGTCAAGTGATGGAATGGTTCACTAACATAACTCCTCTTGTTAAGAATTTCAAAGAGCTTGTCCACAGATTTGTTCAACACTTTGCATAAAACCTTTCAAGATATATCACCATGTTAGACTTATGCAACCTAAAGAAAAATCAAGGGGAATCCTTTGTCACTTTCTTGCAAAGGTGGAGACAAAAATGCTCTCACTACTCTAGAACCATTCCTGAAAATGAAAAGATTGACATCCTTGATAGCAACTTGGTTCCCGAAATGCGGTATGAAGTTAGGAAGATGGTTTTTGATTCATTTGACACCATGGTTGAAAGTGCATGTAGGATCGAGGATGTTTTGAAAGAACAAGGAATTTTGACCAAACATGGAAACAACAACAACAATGGTCAAAACAACAACTCTAACAAGGATAAAGGGAAGAACTCACAGAATAGGAATAAACAAGTGGTCAATGATGGAGTTGTGGAATCCTCCCAACCTAAAGATAAAACTGTGCTCTGTCTAGTGTTGTTCAAGCCATGAATCTCAATGCACTTAATCAACAAGAGAGCAAGCTGAGATACCAAGATAGGCCTAAGAAGGAAAGATGTCAATTTTCAAAACTTGGTGACTCGTATGAGGATGTCTTGAAAACACTCATTGCAAACAACCTTGCACATCCTCAAGATCCTGTGAAGCATTATATACCTAATGTTAAGCCACATTGGTGGGATGAGAAAGCCTTTTGCAAGTTTCATAATGGTATTGGACATGACATTGAAAACTACTGGAAACTCAAGCATATTATTCAAGGTCTCATTGAGAATGGAAAACTTAAGATAGATGGATTGAACACCAACGCCAATCATAAGGCATTCAAAGAAATGTTGCCCAAGTATGAAAATGGGGAAACCTCTAAAGGTAAGAATGATAAAGCTGAGATCAATTACACCTACACAGTACTCTCAACATGCTTGAATTTGTTGAAGAAAATATCAACATGATGAGGGGTAAAAATCCCTATGGTTATGATCTAGACGTGGACTCTCCTCCTATCTTTGATGAAGAACCTATCGTGGTGCTAAGGGTTCCTAACTCTAGAGTGTCCTCGCAAACTCTCAATGTTATCACATGAAGTCAAGGTCTCGTTGTCTTTAGAGGACCCAATTTGAGTCAATTAAGTAAACCTAAGCAAGTGGCATCCAAGAATGTCACCTCAAAACCAACAGTTAATCCGAAGTCAAGCTATATAGTCTTGTTGATCAGTTGCAAAGAACCCCAGCTCAGATTTTGATCTTTGAGCTCTTAGAGTTTTCTCTGAGACACAAGCAAGTCCTTGAGGATGCTTTGCGCATGACAAATGTCCCCAAAAACTTAGATGTCAATCAATTCCAGAACATGGTTAACCATATTGCTAGCCCTCCTTACCTTACTTTTTTGGAGGATGATGATAAAGCTTTGAGCCACCCACACAATCTTGCTCTTCATATTGAGGTCATGATCCACAGAACCTGTGTTAGGCGTGTGTTGATAGATGGTGGTGCTGGGCTTAATATTTGTTCCTTTAGTCTTTTATAATAGTTGGGTTATTCTGAAAAAGTCATAGATACCAGGAAAAGGATCACCATAAAATCCTTTTCTTGGTATCTATGATGAGGCGGAGAGAAGTTCCAAGGAGTTGGTCATCCTTCCTGTTAGGATTGGCCCTGTTGAAAAAGATATTTTATTTCAAATAGTTGATGTTGGCCCCCTTGCGTATAATATCTTACTTGGTAGACTGTGGATTCATGATATGCAAGCGGTGTCGTCTACCTATCATCAGTGTGTTAATTTACCTTACAATGGAATATAGATTTGTATACCTGGGGATAACACTTTATCTGTTAACTCTATTTCAATAGGAACTCGTGTTCCCCTCAATAGAGAAGCAGAAGACTTTGACGCAACCTTAGCTGAATGTAAAGACAAGATCAAGTCAGTAGACCTTGGCATGGGGCGTATCAACTCAAATCCCTCACAACATTACCAGTTTCACCTCGGTCTTATGGAAAACCTTCACAAGAAAAGATACCTTCCTCTTCAACTATGACTTTGTTTGGCACGTTTATAGAATCCTCGGTGCCTATTAAAGATGAGAAAGAGGAGACATTTGTTAGAGACTGGATCTATAGAGAAGAGAAATATATGCACAATGAGAACTTCTCTCCCTCTCCTAAGGCTTACAGATGAGGGTATACTATTATCATATAGATGGGCTATCTTGGACATGGCCCTCTTAATCATAGATTGGATGCTAGAGCTGAACCTCTTGATCATGCTCTTTTTGGATGCAAGTCCAAGAAGCCGATTGGCCTAGGCTTTGCGAATCACAACAAGCACACTACTCCCATCCTTGATAAGTCAGATAGTGAAGATGAACCAGAATACATACCTAGTTTGACAAATCAACAAGACATGTGTGAAGATTAGGTCCCTTCCACTAAACTCCTCTGGGGAGATTCAGGTATTCTGGACACTCATGTGTCAGTTGCAACTTTAGTTTAAGAATCAGATTTGGAAGATCCTTTCAGAGAATGTCAATGAAAGAATCTTGTTCGTTTAATGGAAAGAGAAGGTGCTACTATTGATGACGCTAGACCTTCCATATCAAGATGTCCCAAAACTTCACGGTGTAAGCATCCTAGTCACAGTTTAGACACAAGTTCACATGAGTATGAATGGGATTCCTTCTTAGAGCCTTCCACAATTGACATGGATGTTGATGTCATCCACACTTATAGTTCTCAACCTGAGGTAGCTGATGAGTCACATGTAGGATTAGAGGATTTGAACCCATGTGTTGCCTTAGTGGACGATTCTTCACTTATTAGGATGAAACCTGATTTGGGTAACTTAGAAGGATACTTGACAGACTTTGACTCTTCGGTCACCAGTGATAATATCATTCACATTTATAACCTTGAAACAGTCGTTGACCTGCCTCTTGCTCATCCTGACCTCATTGATTTTTCCCAATGCTATCAAGAACATGAGCTCTTAACATTTCAAAATGATTATGAGATAGCCTGTTACCTAAATGTCATTGAACCCGTAGTCTCTTCCGCCAGTGAATTAGCTACCAGCATGACAGAGCCAGACATCAAGTACCTTAGTCACAAGATAAAAAGAATAGGAGTTCTGATGGCAAAAACCACTGTGTGGCGGTGTCAGAATAAAAAAAAGTAAAAAGAAATGTTGTATCCAAGGGTGAAAACCTCTCTGAGGCACCTAAGGATGAGGTACTTGATTGTCTCCCTAGCTACTTTCAAGATAGATCTCCAGTGCTTATTGAACCAGGTGTGTTGTTTGTTTCTCCTCATGGGTACACGATTCCTAAGTCTTACAAGATATTATTCCCATGTACAAACAACATTGTTGAATATGAAGCTTTAACAAATGGACTTAAGATGGCCATAGAATGGAGAATCATAGAGTTACACATCTATGGGGATTCACAGCTGATAATCAACCAAGTTAATGATGAATATCAAACAAAAAATGAGAAGTTGGTACCTTACAAGAAAATGGGTGATTCCTTGAAATGATACTTCACCTTTGTCACGTTTCAGCAAATCCCTAGAGCATAAAACAAAGTAGTTGACACCATGGCTACACTTTCTTCACTCCTTCAATTAGAGAAACATGAATCCAGATTTGAAGTCCTGGTGGAAGAGCTACATCACCCTATGTATGACTCCCAAGAAATCCATGTCATTTGTACCCTTGTTGGTCATGAGTCATCCCGTTACGATGTCATTTACTCATACCTTCGTGATGGTATTATTCCTGAAACCTTTAATCGATCTGAATGCATAAACCTTACCCAAAATGCCTCTCACCATTCCCTTATCGATCCTTATCCTTGGAACTCAGTATCAGTTAACACACTTAAATTTTTAATCACAACACTAAATGCTTGAGCTATGTCATGATCTTTTCTTTGTGTGTTAATTATTATTGATTTTCGTTGAGTGTCCTTGTCTAATAAGTCTCTCCGGGATGCATAGATAGAGGAATTGGGGCATGGGGCATGCTTTTACTTGCTTTATTCTTGTGGGTGTGATCTTGAAACTCTTGAGTGTCTCTTATTGTTCCCTTGAAACACTTAGGAGATTTGAGGCTTCATCCTTGACTTTTTTGCACAACCGTTCTTCTGGTCATCCTGGCATCTATGCCTTGATGCGAGCGTGGTTTTTCTACATTAAATTGGGTAAGCTAACATCAGAGTCATCTTGACCTTTATGTCTTTGATATTTATGTTAGAATCTTTCCACATTCCAATCCGATATAAATCACATTCATATCTTCATAGTTGCACTTGTGACTAGTGATGATTGTGTGATTTTCCGATGTTCGTTAATAATGACCCAATGATGAAAATAAGTTCCTTAACATTATCTAATGAATGATGAACACAAAATCCTATGTTATAGTTTCTCTATTGCAAGTACACCTTTGCATTTTTCATGTAGCTTGCATTGTTATACTTCATGTTAGTTTGCATTTTAGTCTGCATTATGAGTTTTAGAGGGTTTCCTTCATCTTTCTAGTAGACTTTTAATCAATTGTGGTCATGTTTGATCTTCATTTCCTTATCTTCTTTCGTAATCTCAATCAAAATTTTCTATCTTAAATAGCTGATTGATTTTGGGGCATTCTCTTTCTTAAGGCAAATTCTCTTTCTTCTCTCCATTTCTTTCCACCTCTTCCAAAATTCTATCTTCCATTCACTTTTACCCCACTTCTTTCTTCTAATTCAACCTTGGAGCATAATCTTTCGTGCTTGATAATCTATCTTGGTTATGTGATCTTTATATCTTTCATCTTACATCAAGAACCTTATCTTTAGTTCGATTTGATCAAATTTATCAATTTGTTGTTTCTCCTCTATCTCATTTCGATTTCGATCATGAGGGGCAATACCTATCAAACTTCAATCCTTGATTCGGCTTTATCAATCCTATGAATTACTTCGCTTGGGGCAACCTTGCTTGAGATTCTTATCTTGGACATGTCAATTACCTATTTACAGGGGTGTTGACATTGTCTTTTTCAATCAGCTTATCTTTGTCCTGATGTGTTCTCGTCCATCGATCACACGTCTAGGTTGTTTTGTGATCCCAAATCAATCTCACACTTCAACTGCATTCTTTGACTACATGTGTTCCCATAAAGATCACACATTAGTCAAAGAGGGGCAAATGTATGCACCATAAAATGGTCGCCTAGACT
>MU222994.1:79004-102622 GCA_018584345.1 Thuja plicata | reverse complement strand
GTCATCTTCAATAATATGTAATTTATTTGGTTTTTGGTATAGTTTTGATAGGATAAAAATGGCGGGAGACAAAAACTGTTGATTTCAAGTAAGTTCAACTTTGAATACTTATAACGGGCAAACTATAATTCGAAAAAACTTCTTTCTTTTTTTATACACTACCTATACATGTCATCTAAAACATATTCTGAGATTGGAGGAAAAAACAATATTTTACTTATAGTAATTTGGCGGGAAGTAAACTCCCTGATTTACAGTTTTTTCAGAAAATGAAAAATAGACCTAAACATTTCAAAAAACATATTAATTTTGGTTCAAAATTTTATAAAAAAATTATAGGCATATAATTCATCCTATTTGACACATTTCATCAGTTTACATCATCTTCAAATTCTCAATAGAAATGTGACTTTTATGCCCTTGAAGTTTTACAGTTTTGGTGTTGTTGTCCTTTTCCTTTGTAAAAGGGTGACAGATTATTGTGCTTTTACCCTTATAATATTTTCAACATAAATGGCTGCAAGCTAACCAATACTCGGGATGGACCGGCATCATTCAATCTCGCACTGATGATGGTTGGAATGCAGAAAATTGGGGATGGTCCCCGCGAACTCAGTCGGACCTAGTAGCCTGTGATTTTGTTGCTATGGAAGAATAATAATCTGGGTCGCCTTGCAATTTTGTGCTTTTTGATGATTGAATATGTGTCGATTTCAATGTCGAGGCACTTAGAGAACACAATGTCGTTGCAAACCTTGAATGGATGCTCTGAAACTAGGGCTTCGAATGGTACGATGCAT
Organism: Thuja plicata; assembly: GCA_018584345.1. NCBI lineage: Eukaryota > Viridiplantae > Streptophyta > Pinopsida > Cupressales > Cupressaceae > Thuja > Thuja plicata. Next base: position 101,822 of record MU222994.1, on the reverse strand, counting down.
TCCGATGCCCGACTACAATATTTTGCAAACACGCTTTTTGATGGGATCCATTGTATGAAAATATTGAGGTGAGCGAGGATGGAGCTTTAATTAAACATATATTACTATTGTAATGTATTAAGCTGTTGAGCATGATTAGTGTACATTTTTGAATGGTAATTTTTGAGGTGATCGAGGGTAAAGTTTCGGGTAACCACTATTTAATATTGTAATGTTTTAAGTTGTTGAGCAAGGTAGTGGTTACTGAACATTTTTAATATGACTTTTACCTTCATTGTAATAGGTAGGAATTACTACTAATATCATACTTTTGTATCGAGCTATGAAGCTGGGTTTTCTTACTGGTTCTTTCCCAGCAGAGCTCTTGAACCAGTCCTTATAATATAAATATATAGTGGTTTATCCACTTTTGCTTAAAAAATAAAAAATATTTTCAACATAAAGGGGATCAGTCAAATTGGGCCTATCATCTTCATTCCCTTCTACATACCAACCAAGTACACATTCTTTAATCTTTTCTAGAGTGAGTATCACTGAATCCTTTTATTTACCCTATAATAATCTTTATAGTCCTCTCATAAGTCTTCAATTTCTATAAAATGACAAGATTCTTGAATTATTTTTGACATAACCTTTGCTATAAAAGGGAACTCTTTGAGTGTAAAAGTATATGTTTAACTTTATTAACGATCGCTAAATATTAAGAGCATCAGAATAAGATTTACACATATAATGGCCGAGGCCAATATGAGATGTAATTCCAATTTCCATTCTTTCAATACATCTTTTGTTGACTACTCCAATTTGTCTCTACAAAGTTCTATCAAAATGAGATTATCAACTACATACCTAGACAACTTATATGTCCATATCCATCATATCCTCCCACTTGCATATAAGCGAGTCTTTGAAATTGGATTAAATAACTCCCATAACTCTTGACAAGAATAACCACTTCTCGAGATATTCCAAAGTTGTACATTACATCCACTCACTGCATTCTAGGATGAATATGGGACACATCTGTTCAAACCAAACATCATGAAGCATTTGCTAGTATGGAGGAGTAGTCATTGTGAGAACTAAACTATTTTAGACTTTTCATCCTTTAGCCTATTTTCCAATTCACAAAACTTAAGGTGCGTATTGAACTTTTAGAATCACTTAATTAACCTATGCTATGATGAATGTGGGATAATTGCTTAAATTAAGCAACATGTAGTAAATATCTTTAATTCAACATTTTATGTATTCAATTAGAGTAGAGTTTAATAAGGCTAGAAATGGTTTATATTATTCTTTTTTATAGATTACAATAATTATGTATAACACCCCTATAAATTACAACACGTGCTTGGTAAACTTTTTAATGTGACCGGTGACGCTGGCACGACACATCCTCTAGTACCACGTGGGCTGGGGGGATACTAGACCTCGTGCTTTACCACATGAAACTCTCATTAATTGAGCTAGGCCCCCAACCCATGGTCTATATTATTCTCAACTCCATGAAATATTTGCTATTATAGGAAAGGAATAGCTAGTATGAGAAACTAAACTATTTTGAGCTCAACTCCATGAAGCATTTACTATTATGGGAGAAGAATAACTAGTACGAGAAACTGAACTATTTTGAGCTCAACTCCATGAAACATTACCTATTATAGGAGAGGAATAGCTAGTATGAGAAACTAAACTATTTTGAGCTTTTCACCCTCATATGGTATGTAGTAAACTTTTTAAATCACCCATTCACCCTTATCCTGAGATATATATAAGATTACTAAGCAAATCAAGTGATATGCGATAAATAATTTTAATCTGTACCTTTTTTAATATTTAATTAAATTAGAACAATACAAGATGGATAAATGCTTCTTGATGTTTGAATATACAAAAATCATTACTCACTTTATATTACTTGATTTATTAAATATTTAAAATGTTGAATTAAATCATTTATCATATGGGGATGAATTAATTAGAACACATTCATCCTAATATTTGGGGCGAGTGGGTAATTTAAAAAGTTCAACATGAATACATAAATACGGCCATACGGTCACCAAATTTAGTACATTTGGGAGCACGCGATTAAAATACCGAAGAAAGATGATCGTGAACGCAAGTGACCCAAAAATAGGCATAACAATTGGAGAAGGAACATCGAAGGTAGCCCAAAAATGAACATAACAATCGGAGAAGGAACATGAAAGGCAGCTCCTACTGCCGCAGGATCTTCTAAAATTTTTCTCTCTTCTTTGCTGCTTAGAGGATACATATATATCTATGTTTTCAATTTCTCGTGGCGAAGTTCTGTTTTTCTGCATAATTCTGCAGTTCGTGGAGGGTAAATGGCGTCGTATTTTAGTTTCTGGGTGTGCGTTTTCCTTGTAATCTTGATGCAAAGCAACACCTATGCAAATGCCGTAAAAATTGAAGATGCAGAAGAAATTTCAACCAACAATAGCGATAACCGAAATGTTGAGCCCTCGAAGGTACTGCCTGTCATTGTTGAACACGGAATAGAGCTCACCAAAAAGGAAGATCTTCCTGAGGATGCAACTTTTTTGCGGCCTTCCAAGCCTTTGTAAGATTTCTGCAATTGTCTCTAAACTTGTTTGGCTTTTTCTGGGAATTCTAATATTTAAGCGGTATTTTGGGACCCTCCGCAAAATTATACGTCACTAAACTTCACATGAGTTTCGCATACCCTTTTATATTAAAAAACTTCACATTCTAAATTCTGGAGATGGGTTTTTCTATTTCCCCTGAAATCTGCATTAATTGGGATTATCGATTTTCAAAATTGTGTTGTAAATGCCTAGAGGATATATAAGAGACTTAACATGTGGGAACTGGAGATAAATGAAACAAGGGGGTTTCCTCTCGTATACAGGAAACCCGAGATCAAATCTTTACAAGGTCTGAGGCTGCCTACAACTCGGTGAACATCCTCACAGCGATGCTGATGTTTTTGTCCACGCACTGGATTTTTTGTCATCCCTTGGTCAACTAGGGTTTCAATTCAGCAACCTTGTCTGAGCATACTGGGAGATAGAGCCGAAATGCTCTAAATGAAAAATCAAAAACTTTTTGTATTCCTGGGAAAATTAGGATTACATTCAGTAATCTCAGTTTGGCTGGGTGTGATATGTGGCCAGCGAGGCTTCAATAATCTTCTTAAGATTTACACCCCTTTACCACTCTAGATCACGGCATCGGTGGACAAGAGTTTTATATAGCTGTCATTATTGACAACGTCAAATGCTATGTGCCAACTTTTATTTTATGCAATGTTGAGCACGTGGATTTGTATTCTTAGGTGTATTCCCTAAGCTTGGTCATGGTGTTCAAGCCTACACTTCAAAATTTGAACAATATATAATGTCAGTGGCAAATAAATTATCTTGTAGCATTTCACAATGCAGTCTCATATACCAAGATTGGTGTAACCTCTGGCTTGGTTGTGATCTAAATGCTACCTTTATTTTTAATTTTTTTTGATACACACTAAAGGAAAAAGATAGGAGTTGTGCATGATTTAATTTAGATGTTGATGTCCACAAGTGGCCCAGAGTGGGCAATAGGACTGAAAATGTAAACAGATGGAGGGTAAAAACAAGGTCTGAGGATTTGGGCTCTATGAAATCGCCCATTCCACCACGGACAAATATGCCTAATGTAAAGTATGTAATTGTCACAACTGATAGCATTCTGGGTCCGGTCCTGTAGTGGTTCAGAAAGCTAAATACCCTTCAGTCGGATCAGAAGGTGGGTGTTCTCTCAGAAGTTTTCTTCAGGGCATTAAATATATAAATGGGGATGAAGTAGACTGTCAAGTTGTAAAGTGAAAACCTTGGATATTATGGATTTTAGAGAGACTGGAAGAGCCTGTTCAAGTTGAAAGAATGAAAATTTATGATGACATTGATCAGATAGAGAAAATGAATTGAGAGAAGAGTGAGAATGGCATAGACTGTTTTGAGATAGATCCTAGATATACATCGTAAACTATTGTGAAAACTTAAATGTGCTTACCTTACAACAATTGTACCTGCTAAAGCATATTAAAAAGAGATGGGTCAGAACAAGGGCAGTGATTGTAAGCATAGTAGCAAAAATCTTTCTTGGCAATAGATTGAATTCAAAGGACACAAGTTTTCTCAAAAAGTTGGGAAGAAACTGGGTTAGTGTTAGTTTAAAAATTCAGGTCTGTGGGTTAGGAAAAAAAAAAAAATCATCCCAGAAATCAAAGAGCCCAGAATCTTTAATGACCCAAAAATCATGGAAAGTCACTGTAAACCCAAATTATCCCAATTTTATCTTAATTTTCAATTCGGTGGCAAATAATCTTTGGCAAATTTTCAGGAATAAAATTTTGGCCCTATTTTTTGCTGAAATCACTAGCTTTTGGTTTAAAATTTGTGATTTTTGGGCTATATTTGCTACTATTATTGCAAGACTACTCGGCAACTTTAAAATCTCTATATGGGGCAACCCTTGATAGCAAAGAAAGAATCTCAACACTACAGTATTTTCATTTTGTACTCAATGCAAAGACAAGAAGATGTAGTGTGGTGGTCTGTTGGAAATATTGTCATCGATGTCACTGGCACTCATGAACATATTGTTGGCAAAGCTATCATCATTGATGTCAAAAGTGTATTGATGAGATATTGAACCTGTTTTTATTGATCTCAAAGCATAATTCATTAATATCAAGAAGGAAATAATTTATGTCACAATTATCATATCAATGAAGAATAGGGAATATCTTATGAAGAGCAAAAATTTATAAAAGGCAGCAAATTAAGGTTTGAATATAAGGTGGTTAGTTAACAAATGGTCATATCTTTATAAAAGGTTGTCTCCATTCAAAGGGATGCCTCCTTTCATGAAAGGGCATAAGGAGGATATAAAGGTAAATCTTAGTTATCGGGTGCGTGCACCCCACCCTTGCCTCCGGATGCTGGTGCGGGATGCGCATAGGGAGCACAATTTCCCCTTGTGGGTGCATCCGGATGCGCTTCACAGTGCATCTAGATGCACCCACAGGGAGAAATTGCACTCCCTGTGAGCATCCATGCGCGCCTAGGCGCATCTAGATGCATCCTCACGTAGCGCCCAATTTTTAATTTAAAAAACTTTAAAAAAGTGAAATTTCACTTCAACCATGTGCTTAAAATAAGAGTTTTTAATTATTATTTTTTTCCACAAAACCCTAAATCGACCCTAAATAAGGCCATTCATTGTTAAAACATATCATTTTGTTTGCTATTTTGCTCTCTTCTCATTTGGTCTCCATTTTGGCATTTTGAAGGGTAGATGATTATTTTCGAAGAGGATAGTTCGTGGGTGCCAGATAGCTTCCACAAAGGAGATCTAAGCGTCTAAGGTAAGCATTTGACCCTATTCTTGAGTCTTTTAATGATTTTTTTAAGATTTTGATGATTTTTCAAGTTTCGGATGAATTTTTTAAAGTTTTTTTCCATTTTTTTAAAAAGAAATAAAGAAACAAGTTTAGCTCTCTGTTCTAATGTTTTTGTATCTTTTTTTTGCACTTGTATGCTTGTATTTCTTGGTTTTTTTCTAATTTAAATTTATTTAATTTCTTATAATAGCAAGAAATCAGATTGTAAGAATGGTCGATAGTGAAAGTTTAGTGGGTGGGGAAGGAACCAATAAATTCAAAATTGATATAGCATCTCCTTTATGGAGACATACCACAAAAATTTCACAGGTTCCAGGAGGCGAGGCATATATTTGAAAGTGTAATTATTGTAATACTAAACTAAAAAATAGCTCATATTCTCAAGTGGAACTTCACTTTATGGGCCTTGTTGGTAAAGGGATGGGAATGTCTCAAGGCCCAGATAAGAAGGGGTTGTCTCCGGCACAAATAGTAGGATTTGTAAAAGAACAAGAAGAGGCTGATAGATTGGTTCTAAGATCAAAACAAACTGCTTATACTGGTGGAGCAGGAAAAAAAAAGTATTTATCCACTGATTCAGTTGTAGCCTCCAAACATCCATTCTTGCCTTTATCAGAAGTGGAAGATAATGATGAAGTAAAAATTACCACCCGCAAAAGGGGTCCATTGGGTAAGGCATTTAAAATGGAGGCAAGAGACATTGCTGATCAAAAAATTGCATGTTGCTTGATGCAGGAGCTTTTAGTGGTTTTTTTTGAGTTTTTAGAAAGTTGTTTTTTTAATAACTTCAAAATCTTGTTTCCAATTTCGAAGGTTAGTTGGCAGTTGATCTTATCTTAGTTTTTGGAAGCTTCACGAAAAAATTCAGCTTTTTAGGAGTTGTTTTAAACATTACCAAAAATGGCAAAAAGATGTTTTTTGTGAAAAACTGGCAAAAAAGGTAATTTTCGGATTTGTAGTTAAAATGGGTTTTTTTTTTCTTTGTAATGGCATAGTAGTTGGAAGGATAATGAAGAAGGATTGTAATTCTAAAAATCTTTTGTGTTTTCTTGCTCATTTTTGTTTCTATTAATTGTGAAAGGAATTCTAGCTGCATCATTTGGTATCGGAGCTCAGGAGGTTCGGGAAAGAGAGTTTGGTGTTTGTGTGTTTGTGTTTGTGTTTGTGTAGGTTGAAGAGATAACCTAGTTGCCAAAAGACTAGGTAGGGAAGAGAAGAGACCGAGGTGAGGCAAAGGCAAAGTAGAAGCAGGTTTAAAGGGACTTGCTTGAAGGAAGATGGATTTGTTGAAGAGGAGCTTGCAGAGTGAGGATTCACCAAAGAAGAAACAAGAAAAACAAGAGAAGAGGAAAGACACAAGTGTGAAGAAGGAAGTTGACAAGACAGATTTAGAACGTTTTAAGCAGGTTGTACAAAGGTTGGATCAAGCCTTCAAAGAATTGGCAACAAGGATTGCCCTAGAGATGCAAAGGTGGTACTTATCGGTCAAGAAGAAGATGACATGGCCCATTAGAAAGATTATTCAAAAGAGGAAAAGGCAAGCAAGGAAAAAAACAACAGAGGAAGAGGTAGAAAATGAAATGGTAAGTATACCTATGATTGTTTTGACATCAAGCAATGAAGAAGACAAGGTAAACATAGTTGCAGATGAGTCTCCTTGTCATTTTCAATTATTTGAATTTGATGGTCAAACTGAGCAAGTGGAAATGCCTGTTGATAATAAGGTTGTTAATGAAGGTTTGTTGATAATAAGGTTGTTAATGAAGATGTTGCAGATTTATTTGTTAATGAGGTATATGCTGATTTGCAAGGGTATTATGCAAATTGTGGTAATGGAGAATATGATGTTATATTATATGATGAAGACAGATGATGATGCTATTGAGGTATTTGCACAAGAAATAGAATTTTGGAACCTAAAAGTTGAGATGGCGCTGAATAGGAGATGGGTTAAGAAAAAGAAGAGGAAGAAGGATCCAGGGACAGTTGCAAAGATGAAGGACAAATTGCCACAGAATTGGAAGACCAAGAAGGAGCAGACTTGCATTTAGACTTCAATTTTCTTTTCTCCAGGTCAATACAACAAATATCTGGTATAATGGGAAGGATTAGATCCAGACAAGAAGCATGCATTCAAAAGTAACTTGCAGGAGCTGCTTTCTTTTCAACCACAGGAGAATGATGCAGGAGCTTTTAGTGTTTTTTTTTTGAGTTTTTAGAAAGCTTTTTTTTAATAACTTCAAAATTTTGTTTCCAATTTTGAAGGTTAGTAGGCAGTTCATCTTATCTTAGTTTTAGGAAGCTTTACGAAAAAATTCAGCTTTTTAGGAGTTTTAAAAATTACCAAAAATGGCAAAAAATAGTTTTTTGTGAAAAACTGCCAAAAAAGGTAATTTTAGGATTTGTAGTTAAATTTTTTTTTCTTTGTAATGACAGAGTAGTTGGAAGAATAATGAAGGATTGGAATTCTGAAAATCTTCTGTCTTTTCTTGCTCTCTTATGTTTTTGTTAGTTGTTAAAGGAATTTTGGCTGCATCATTGCCTCTATGCCAATGGTCTTCCTTTCAACTTGGTGAGATCACCATATTGGTGTGAAATGGTGTCGACAATCAATAGTGCACCGATTGGTTTCACAAGTCCTAGGTTTGAAAAGGTACGTGCCACCTTGTTGTAAAGAGAGAGGAATGCTATAGAGACCTCCCTTCAACCAATTAGAGATTCTTGGATTGAATTAGGTGTTTCTATTGTTTTCGATGGATGGAAAGATACATCCATCGATTAATGTTATTGCAGTGTCCCCCAAAGGGGCAATGTTTTTAAGGGCAGTTGATTGTGAAGGGGAAGTGAAAGATGCACAATTCATTTCCGGAATTCTTGAGTCCATAGAGATGGTGGGTAGTGAGAATGTGGTCTAGGTAATCACTGACAATGCAAAAAATTGTAGGTGTGCAAGTGCTTTGGTTGAGGGCTGATATGAGCACATTTTTTGGACACCATGCACCGTACACTCCCTCAACTTAGTGATGCAACAAATTGGTAGTCAAATAGAGTGGGTGAAACAAATATACACAAAGGGCGAGGAGATCCAAATGTTTGTGACAAATTGCCAAATGTCACAATCGATATTTAGATCTTTCTCGAGATTGGAGTTGTTGAAGGTATATACTAAATATAATTTATTTATTTAATTTTATTTGTCATGTTCATTAATCAATTTGTATATAAATCTGCTTAATATTTATTATTTTTTAATGTGTTATTTACATATTGAGATTGTTATTAACTTAGGTTGTTGAGACTTGATTTGCATCTCATACTATTGTTATGAGACGACTTTCCAAGGTGAGAGAGGCATTAGGTCAAATGGTTATTTGCAACCAATGGGGTGTATGGAAGGCTTCACATTTAGCGAGGGCCCAAAAGGTTAAGTCATTGGTCTTGGACGACAATTGGTGGGCTCATGTGGAATATGCATTGGAATTCACTGAGCCTATCATGACTATGCTCCGATTTGCTGATACAGATGCACCTTGTTTGGGGGATGTCTATGATGGCATGGACACAATGGTAGAGAAAGGAAAATTGGCAATGCAAAAACATGAGGATGACCTTGTAGAATGTGAAACCTTATGCAACAAGGTGGAATCAATCATTCATCATCGTTGGGAAAAGATGACCACCCCATTGCACCTCCTTGCATATGCCCTATTTCCAAGGTACTATAGCAAGAAAGTACTTTCTATGCCAGGGAGATTAGCACCATATAGAGATGAAGAAGTTGCTAATGGGTACACGTGAACATTTAGTAGACTCTTCCAAGATGAAGTGGAGGAAGAAGTTAGGCAAGAATTTGGCATGTTTGCCTCAGGAAGAGGCCATACTCCAACAACTATTAATGACCAATGCCCCATGGAAGCTGTCACATGGTGGTACGTCCATGGTCAAAAATTTGGGTACCTCCAACATCTTGCAATCTACATCCCTCTCACAAGTAAGTTTTTTTAAATTTTTTTTACCACTTGTATTCTACAATTTAGTACTTAACATTCTTTAATTTACTTCACATTTTAATTTTTAATTTTGTGAAACTATCCAGGTTGCAAGTTCTTCTACTGTTGAACGGAATTGGAGTACATACTCCTTTATCCACTCGGTTAAGCGTAACCGGTTGGGTTCAAAAAAAGGTGAAGACTTGGTTTATATTCATTCCAACATGCGTCTTTTGTCACGTAAGGAGGAGAACTACAAGGATGGGGCAGCAAATCTTTTGGGATATAGCCCCTGAATGTGCCAACTTGGATGCAACCATTGAGGATCTTACTAGACTCACTATAGCTTATGATGATAATGATTACATCCCTACACATGGTGCATGTAGTGCGAGTGGAACCGCTTTGGGTCCAAATGATCATGAACTTGCTACAGTTGAAGATGAAAGTCCAATAGATGATTATTTTGATAATCCTTTTGATGATTGATGAATCATGAACTACATTTTGTAATTGTATTGATTTTTTGATTTTCATTGGAATTGTGAACATGGACATATATGATATGGCTTATTTGAATATTTGTGAACTATCAATTGGCATTTGTGATTTAATATTTATCTTTGGCATTTGGCATTGATCAATGATGAAGTATCATACTATCAAATGATGAAGTATATTTCTTTAATTTTTTTGTAAATATATATATATAAATTTATATTATACACATGCACACGTACCCAAACACATCCAAATCACCCAAGATTTTTTTTCACCTATCCATGTACCAGGTTCTTGTACCCGCATTCACTTCTGGATTTGAACTGGTAACTTAGAGGTAAATAGAAGTTGGAGAGAGGAATATGAAAATGTAATAAGAGATTTGTCTGTAGAAAATTTTGATATCATTAAAACAAATTTATTAATGAAGAGGTGTGATTAGGACATGAAATGAAGAGTTATAATTTTGAAGGTGAAAGGAGATGTTTCTAAATGAAATTGCCTATCATGAACCCCTCTTTAGGCCATACCTATTTTATTTTTCAATTAACTCTTATGGCCCCCCCGAGAGTTAATTGTTACACAAGGGGGCCAATCAAAGGGGTGTGCTAGTGCACCACTTTGTTTAATTTTATGGTTTTGAATTTGGGCGCTGTTGATGGGTGTTTTATGACCACACCAACACAAAATAAAATACCAAGGTATCTTCCTCTCTTGAGCAAAATCCCGTGTATGCTAAGATTGCAAAAGGTCATACAAGTGACTCCAAGGTTCTTTTCTGTTAGGTCTTGACATGTGAAGAAGTGCAATGGTCATTGTGATATGTTGGTAACACAAAGGGAGTTACGTATGAATCATTCTTCACTTTCTCTACAATGTTGGTTGAAACTTCTTCATCGAATATTGCAATCTTGTGATCCTTCTCCTTCGAACAGACATAACTGAAAAGCATTGAAAGTAAAAGGGGAAAGGGTTAGAAGGATCTAAATCTACTTCTAAGGGTAATGATATCAATGGATACTGCTCTGAGGGACAAATTCCAAATAACCAAGCTCTGCTTCGCCAAGATCAACTACAACTCCCCAAGAACTGGTGCAATCTTCCAAGGGTTATGCAAAGTTTTTTCATATCATAATGTACACCATCATAATGAACAATGCACATTTCATGAACAAAGTTAAGCATTCATATAATAGGGGCTTAGGCTAGCCATTGCAACTTATAATCAACAAGATGCAAAAAGTATTAGCCATGGAAATTCATCAAACACCATTACATTTTCCATTGAAATCAAAGCACTTTATTTAACAATTGAGAAATTAGAAGAACAACAATTTGAAATGAACATGAATCCACCATATCTTCAATGAAATCAATTTTTTATTTCCTCAAGTCTTACAACAATGTCTTCTCCTTCTCCTATCTTACTTCTACTCTAAGGAGCAAAAACTCGTTACTTCTAATGAGCTAACTATTTGTCAATCTATCTATCTCTCCATTACAAATGAGAAGGGATGACCTTTTATAGAGCTCCTTTGTAACAATGCACTAAATTGTAACAAGAAGAAACAACTAGTTTAACAAATGATTTCAAATTTAAATAGAACTTAAAAGGAAAATTACACTAGCATGCTAATATGTTTTTTTTATAAAATGTTCAACAAAAAATCAAGATACATTCATAGAGTATTCAAGTTTTGCAAACATAAATAACATCATGTAAAATACTGAAAATAAAGATTCTTACTTTAAACATTAGCATCTGGTATCCATTTGCCTCTCTTTAGTTCCAATCTGCATCATAGGGGGGAAAAGATATCACTGGGGCGTTTATCCACCCAACCATGGATTGTTACCAATCCCCCATGCACACTTCTTACCAAAATGGGCCCTGCCCTCTGCAAGGGATGGAACATGGTTATATCAAGTTATGCTGGAACTGGTGCAAGACCCTACAACCATAGTCGGTCACATCCTATAGCTATTGCTATCTTGGTATAACTCCTGACTAAGACTGTATCGGGATCTTAAGAACTGACATGCACTAGCACATGGTTAGTGCACCTGGGCCAAGGATTCACACAACATTACATTATGTCATCAGTTTCTCACCCTATCCGACTTGCACCTTTAAGGTCGCAAAAGACTAATGGTAAGTTCAATGGAAAGTTTCTTTTCCTCATTCTCTATATGTTTCGACCCACTTGTCTGACATATGAACATTTGACTGTCTATCCTAGTTCCTTAATTAATGATGATATTAATTAACCCATTTACCATCATGTGCTGGAGCTAATGGTTCAGTTTATGTTTCTGTTTGCTCTCATAGAGTCGTGGAAATATTAAACAAAAAATAAAAAATCAGAGGATTAAAAGTTACGACACATCTCTAAATGGAACTACCCACTGAGGATTCTTATTGAACTTTCAGTTAAGACCCTAATGCAGAGATCAGTCAGCCTGAGTCTATAGACTCACCTTAAGAAGTTGCAAGGTTACTATGCTTTGCTCATAAAACTCAATCACCTCAATCTATAGTACATTGTAAACTCAGATAAACTGATCAAGGTAGAGACTATAGCATTTATAGCAAATAAGTCTGGACAGGCAACTAGGTTGCAGGAATTTAGCAAAGGTGTCAACATAAATCTTGCTGTTATAGGACAGCTTACAGCTTTTATGACAGGTATGGTCTTCTAATGACAGTGGTAGTTTTTGCAGCTCCCTGCTGTAATAGCTCTAGGTAGCAAAAGTGTTAAAATAAGAAAAGTAAACTCCTATCGTGAACTGTGTTACTACAACACCCACGTTTTGCTTCCACAACATCTAACACTTTATTTTAAAAAAAAGAAACACGCAGAGCTAAGATTAACATTTCAGAAGGTAAACGGAGGTTCCAATATCAAGGAAAATATGAGTAATCTTTCTTCAAGGGGTTTAGCAAATAGAGATATGTTTGTTCACAACAACTAGAAAAACTTTCCTTAAATCTTTATGTTTCAAGCTTGCAGTTAACTGACAAACAGAAGAACAACATAATTTCTTAATAAAGACCACTTCACAACTATATACTTCTTGCATTCGAAAGAGTTAGAAAGGTTCATAATTCTTAATGAATGAAGTGGTGGAAAGTGCTAATTACAAAAGAAAGAGGATTATTATTATTTTATTTATTTATTAAGAAAAACTCGAGTCCCTTATATACATAACCATAGGTAAAATACAACCAAAAGGAATTCAAAGGGCGAGGCACCAAGGTTATCACTAAGAGTGTCGGAGGAAGGTTAGCCGAGCAAGGTGCAAGTTCGTACCACTATAAACTTACGATTGAGAAACATCAAACAACACTTCTTAGGATCCTAGTGGACCCTAGGCCTTCTAGGTTACACTAGTCCTATGCTAGATAGTTCTTACCAGTTCCATGAAATCTTACACCCACTGATCATAACCTTATCTCATTCCCCCTTTCCCGGTGATACCTTTTCCCCCCTTTTCTTCCTCGGGCCAAGTCGATCCTGCATCCACTTGTCCAAAACAAAAGTAGTCAGTCCGAAATCATGGTATTATAATATTAAGAATCATGCATAAATGCTAGATAAACAATTACATCTATTCGAGATATGATTGATATTCATCATGACATTCTATATAGGCTATTGGAATCTAATGCATCATGAAAACCAAAAATAAAAGCAGTTACCAACTAAGGCATCATTAAATTTAAAACCACTGTTTCTAACATCTGAAACCATCTAGGGCATAAATTAAACAAAACCATGGTTAGCATTTACCGGAAACCTTCTAGGGCACAAATTAAACAAACCATTTTTTTAAAAGAAACTAGATACCGCTTAGGGCATCAACATAACCAAGGTACAAAATATGAGCAATCCGGAGGGGTGTGACATATCCCTCCCCTTGTGAATCATCGTCCTCGATGATTGAAAGTAAAAAATAACAAACATTTATATCATAAAAAGGAAAAGCATTGTTCAACTAAACCAACTGGTTATATGCACTAAATAAGTAGGGAAACTGTTGATGTGTCTCATCATAATCTTCCCAAGTGGCACTGTCCTCAGAGTATTGGTCCCATTGGACCTTGCATTGTTTAACTTCTTTGTTTCGTAACCGTAGCTTACATACCTCGAGCACCCTGATGGGCTTGACCATGACCACGCCTGGGTCCTGTTCTTGTAATGAGTTCCAATCAATCGTATAAGAACAATTTGATACATATTTCTTAAGGTAGGAAACATGAAAAACATTATGCATCTGGGCAAGAGCTGGAGGTAGAGCAATTCTGTAAGCGATTGGGTTGACAACTTCTAGAACCTCAAAAGGTCCAACATATCTAGGTGCTAATTCAGAGGATTTCCCAAAGGTGATGACACTTTTCTGAGGCTTGACCTGTAGGAGCACTTTTTCTCCCACCTCAAAGTGTTTGGGCGTTCGCTTTGCATTTGCATAGCTCTTTTGCCGATCATTAACTTTTGCTAATCTCCGTCGGATCATTTTTAACTTGCCGCTCCATTTCTGCTAGCATCTCTGGACCGAGGACTATCCTATCTTCTAGCTTATCCCAACTGATAGGAGTTCTGCACCTGCTAACATACAATGCTTCAAATGGAGCCATCTTGATGGACGACTGGTAAGTGTTTTATAAGCAAATTCAACCAAAGGTATATAATCCTCCCACTTGTACTGCTAGTCCATGTAGTACATTCTATGGTCTTCTAAAATCTGGTTAACCCGTTCAGTCTGGTCATATGTCTCTGGATGATAGTCTGAACTAATATTCAACTGAGTTCCGAGAGCACCAAAAAGAGATTGCCAAAATCTAGATGTCATTCTGGCATCTCTGTTTGATATAATATTTTCTGGCACTCCATGAAGTCTGAAGATTTCTTGCACAAATTTACAGGCTATGGTGGGTGCTTTGTCAGTTAAGTTCCCTGGTATAAAGCGAGCTACCTTAGTGAGTTTGTCCACCACCACAAGGATGGTATTGTGTTTATTTCGTGACATAGGCAATCCTTGGACAAAGTCCATACCGATTACCTTCCATTTCCACTCAGGTATGGTATGAGGATGAAGCAGTCCAGTAAGGTGTTAATGCTCTGCCTTTACCCTTTGACATTCTAGACAACTGGCAACAAACATGGCAGGATCCCTCTTCATACCTTTCCAGATTTATAATGGCTTAACGTCTACTAGAAGCTTAGTAACTCCTAGGTGGTCAGAGTAAGGTGCGGAATGTATTTCCTTCCACACTAGGTTTCTCAACTCATTCGAGTCAGGGACGTACATTCTGCCTTCAAACCTTAGCAACCCATCGGGTTCGAACTTGAACCCATCATACCTATGGTCCTTGGGGTTAGTCTGAAGGGCCTCTTTTACTTGTTTGTAAAATTTATCAACCTTAGAGTTCTGGAGAACCGGTTGTCTGAAATTGGTATGGATAGATGCTATGCTAAGATATGCCTACGGCTCAATGCATCTGCCACACGGTTTTCCTTCCCCTTGATATAGCTGATTTCAAAATCATAATAAAAAATTAACTCTAACCATCTTCTTTGTCGTGCATTTAGATTGGGCTGGGTAAAAATATATCTCAACACCTGATGGTCTGATGTGAGTTCAAAAGGTTTTCCTAACAAATAATGGTGCCATTTTTGTAGGGCATGCACGATTGCAACCAATTCCAAACCGTTAGGGGCATAGTTCATTTCATAGTTTTTGAGCTTTTGCGATTCATACGCAATCACTCGACCATCCTGCATTAATACCCCACCTAATCCTTCTCGTAATGAATCTGTCACCACTAAGATTTGACCTTCAAGATCTGGCACCTTTAAAATTGGTGCCGAGGTTAATTTATCTTTGAGTAAACTGAAGGCTTGCTGACACCTATCCGTCCACTCAAATCGCTTCCCTTTTCGCTGAAGAGAGGTGATGGGGTTTGCAATTTGTGAGAACTTTAGGACGAACTTCTTGTAGTATCCTGCTAGACCCATGAAACTTTTGACTTCCTGCACATTTCTGGGAGCAGGCCATTCTGAAATTGCCTTGATTTTAGCCGAATCTACTGCTACCCCTATATTAGAAATAATATGCCCAGGATATTGTACTTCCTTATGATAGAAAGTACATTTCGACAACTTGCCATACAACTTATGTTCCCTCAGTCGTTGCAATACCAAGTGAAGATGTTGTAAATGTTCCTCTTTGTTCTGGGAGTATATAAGAATGTCATCAAGGAACACTAGAATGAACTTATACAGGCAATCATGGAATATACTGTTCATAAGGTTCATGAAAGCCGCCGGGCATTAGTTAAACTGAAAGGCAAGACTGTGAACTCATAATGTCCGTATCAAGTTTAGATGATTGTTTTGTGAATATCCTCTTCCTTAAGTCTCAGCTGATGTTATCCTGACCGCAGATTTATTTTTGAGAAAACTGTAGCTCCTCGCATTTGATCAAAGAGGTCATCAATGCGGGGTAATGGATACTTGTTCCTAATTGTCACCTTGTTTAACATTCGATAGTCAATGCAAAGACGGAGGGTCCCATCTTTCTTCTTGACAAAGATGACAAGTGCTCCACAGGGTGACATACTAGGACGAATTAATCGCTTGTTAAGCAGTTCCTGCAACTAAGCTTTTAATTCTACCAACTCTACTGTTGTCATCCTGTAGGGTGCTTTAGAAATCGGTTCGGCTCTTGGTATGAGATCTATGGAGAAGTCAAAAACTCATTTCGGGGGTAGTCTTGGTATTTCTTCAGGGAAAACATCCTGGAAGTCGCGAAGATAAGGATATTTATCTTCGAAGGACTCTTTCTGTTCTTCCTTATCAAACTCTATTGCACCATGACTCTTGGTATTGAAAATAAAAAAATTGTCAAAATGCTTGATTTCCCGGGGATTATCCAATTCCTCCATCTTGACCACAAACAGATGACACCCCTTCTTCTCACTGTCTCAGCTGGGATGCAGAAAGTTTTCTCAGTTTAACCTCTCTTAATACCTTGAATGAACACAACATTGCCTACGTCATCTAGACACTCCACTAATTTACTAAAACAATTAACTTTCGCTCGATGTTGCCAAAGCCACTTCATTCCTAGAATGATGTCGTAGGATCCTTTGGGTGCTACATATAAATTGACTTCCGTTGCAAAGTTCGGAAGTTCAACCCTAGCCTCAAACAGGCACTGCTCTACCCGAGCTCTCGACCAGTTTGCATATTCAACAGTTCAAACCTTAGCCATATACCCAGTCCTCTTAGGGAACCTACTAAGAATTTTGGGTGAAATAAAATTTTCTGTAGCTCTTGTGTGTATCAAAACTTGTACAACGTTTTCGTACAGCGTACCTGACACCTTGATGGGAGTTATCTGGAAATCTGCTTCTCTGTTATCCACTGCTGCATGGATTCTCTGTTGAAAAGCTGTTTGCTGATTGGGAAGGGGATTTCTTTGTCTGTCCACCCTGTGTCCTGGTGGGGCACTGATTTGCATAGTGCTCTCCACCACACATGAAGCATCCCCCCGGTGGTCCTCTTTCTTCAGATTCCTTGCCTTGTGTTTCATTGCCCCTTTTGCTGTTAGAGGCTCCCTTCTTATCTCCCCGGGAATCCTGTTGATTCCCTTTGTATTTCTTATCCCCCTTGGAGGTAATTTCTTCTCTGTCAGCTTTCCTTTTGAATGTCTGGGAAGATTTGTTCCATTTTCCCTTTTTCCGACTCTTGTTCCGAATGGAATTGTCCCTTTTAAGCTTCGATTATTGTCGGAAAACCTTCTCATAGGCTTCTGTGACGTTCGTGGGAGCTAGGCCATCTACAGGTCCTCCTATTCTGTTGTTTAGTCCCATTATGTATTTTCTCAAACAAAATTTCTTATCAGCTTGCAGCTAGGGAACATATTTCAGCAGTCGGGTGAATTTTTCTGTATATTCATTTACTGTAAGCTCGCCCTGTCTGAGGTCCTGAAACTGCTAATTTCTGTTCATAAAAGAGTTGCGGTAGCCATCTCTGTCAGAACACTTCTACAAACTTAGTCCAAGTGACCCCGGATGGTTTAAGTTTGAGTTCAGCCATCTTACTTTCCCACCAGCTGGCCGCTTCTCCTGTCAGCTGATAGGAACCCCATACGACCTTCTGAGTTTCTAAATAATCCTTAATGGTAAAGTACTTTTCCATTCCTGTCAGCCATGCTTTGGCGGCATCTCCAGGAATGGTCCCATCAAACTGAGGAGGTTATACTTTTTTCATATCCTTGGGTATGATACCTATCCCAGGGTTTCTCTCAGAGTTCTGTGTTTCGTTATGGGACTGTTCCTCCCTTTCTGCACTGGATAGCTTATACCTATTTTCCCTACTTCTAGACTGGGATTCAGTCCTACTCCCAGTCTCGTCCATAACTCTGATTTTCTGCTCAAGATTTCCTATACAGTTTAGGGTTTCTTGCATCATCTGCAAGAGTTGGTCCAATTTCCCAGTTGGAGATCTTGGGACTTCAGACCGATCTTCACTTCGTGCGTTTTCCATTTAACTGAATACCTGGAAAAGAATTTTGCTTCAATTCCTATTCTGGTATGTCATAAAATTAAAAGTAATTGCAATAAGGTAACATTCCAGATCTAGCCATAAAAATGTACACAACAAAATTGTATTATTTTCATTCATTCATATTTTTTTTTTTCAATGAGGTTACAAAGCAAATCCAAAATTGTTCTCTCCTTTATACACATATACATGGATACCCTATCTAGGGCTGCCCTCTCAGTCCTCACTGCCTGTAATGGGCTCCTCTTAACCCTCATAATCAGAAGGGATGAGTCTGTAGCCTGGGGTAGGCTCTCATCTCGCAACAGGTGGAACTGGTGCTGTAGTAACAGAAGTGTCCTCTGTTTCACTGGTAATTGGAGGGGGTTGAGATTTTCTTACGTCTGCAGGAGGTTGTGGTTCTGTTTTTGGTTCAGAAGCCTGCTTATGCTCAGCTAATAAGGTTGCCTTGACTTTGGTCCTGATTTCGGGTGTCCAAGTGTGCCTTTATTGCTTGATTCTTATTAAGGCTGCAGCTAAGGTTTCATTGTCCATGGGAAATCACACTTGGAGTAGTCATAATCCTTATACAAGGCATTGGCCAGCTTAATGGTAATTGGGTCCTGGACCCTTTTCCGTTTGGTATGGATCATTATCAGCATCCTGGCAAAAACCAAAATGCCTAGATCAGCTTTCTGTTTTAAGTTTAAGTATTAGCGAGCCCCAGGTCCAGTGCTGAACCCGGTTGCCCTGATACCATATGTAACAATGCACTAAATTATAACAAGAAGAAACGGCTAGTTTAACAGATGATTTCAAATTTAAATAGAACTTAAAAGGAAAATTACACTAGCATGCTAATATATTTTTTTTATAAAATGATCAACAAAATCCAAGATACATTTATAGAGTATTCAAGTTTTGCAAACATAATTAACATCATGTAAAGTACTGAAAAGAAAGATTCTTAGTTTAAACATTAGCATCTGGTATCCATTTGCCTCTCTTTAGTTCCGATCTGCATCATAGGGGGGAAAAGATATCACCGAGGCGCTTATCCACCCAACCATGGATTGTTACCAATCCCCCTTGCACACTTCTTACCAAAGTGGGCCCAGCCCTTCGCAAGGGATGGAGCATGGTTATGTCAAATCATGCTGGAACTGGTGCAAGGCCCTACAACCATAGTTGGTCACACCCTGTAGCTACTGCTTTCTTGGTATAATTCCAGACTAAGACTGTATCCAGGATCTTAAGAACTGACAAGCATTAGCACATGGTTAGTGCACCTTGGCCAAGGATTCACACAACATTACATTATGTCGTCAGTTTCTCACCCTATCCGACTTGCACCTTTAAAGTCACAAAAGAATAATGGTAAGTTCAATGGAAAGTTTCTTTTCCTCATTCTCTATATGTTTCAACACACTTGTCTGACATATGAACATTTGACTGTCTATCCTGGTTCCTTAATTAATGATGATATTAATTAACACATTTACCATCATGTGCTGGAGCTAATGGTTCAGTTTATGTTTTTGTTTGCTCTCATAGAGTTGTGGAAATGTTAAAAAAATAAAATAAAAAATCAGAGGATTAAAAGTTACGACACATCTCTAAATGGAACTACCCACTGAGGATTCTTATTGAACTTCCAATTAAGACCCTAATGTAGAGATCAGTCAGCCTGAGTCTATAGACTCACCTTAAGAAGTTGCAAGGTTACTATGCTTTGCTCATAAAACTCAATCACCTCAATCTATAGTACATTGTAAACTCAGATAAACTGATCAAGGTAGAGACTATAGCATTTATAGCAAATAAGTCTGGACGGGCAACTAGGTTGCAGGAATTTAGCAAAGGTGTCAACATAAATCTTGCTGTTATAGGACAGCTTACAGCTTTTATATGGTCTTCTAATGACAGTGGTAGTTTTTGCAGCTCCCTGCTGTAATAGCTCTAGCTAGCAAAAGTGTTAAAATAAGAAAAGTAAACTCCTATCCTGAACCGTGTTACTACAGCACCCACGTTTTGCTTCCACAACATCTAACACTTTATTTAAAAAAAAAGAGAAACATGCAGAGCTAAGATTAATATTTCAGCAAGAAAACGGAGGTTCCAATATCAAGGAAAATATGAGTAATCTTTCTTCATGGGGTTTAGCAAATAGAGATATTTTTTGTTCACAACAACTAGAAAAACTTTCCTTGAATCTTTATGTTTCAAGCTTGCAGTTAACTGACGTATAGAAGAACATAATTTCTTAATAAAGACCACTTCACAACTATATACTTCTTGCATTCGAAAGAGTTAGAAAGGTTCAGAATTCTTAATAAATGAAGTGGTGGAAAGTGCTACACGTGCCTGTAGATACTATGATTGTTGAAGGAGGAATCCAGCTGTATATAAGCTTAACAACAAGCTGCCCACGCTTACAGAGAAACTCTCAGTATGACACCCTAACCAAGTCCAGTCTGTAATCTCCACTGAAGAATACTTTCCGCTTTCCTACCAAGCTCTCGGATGAAAGAAAATTCCGTGCCAAATCCCTCTACAAACGGTTCTCCTCCCTCACATAACCCCCAAGACTTCCTACGGAACAAATCGTTCCACATCTTCAATTTCTATCGTTCATGTAGATGACACAACATTACAGACGTGCCACCCTCCATCGTGGGTGGACATGGCGTTGAAACCTTTGAAAGCTTCCTTGAAAAATCGATTAGCCTATGCGGCTTCTTTGCCCAAATTGAATAAAATTATGAATTTTTTTTCCAAAGTATATCCTTATCAGATGTTTATAATGGCGCCCCCCCATCAGTAATTAAAATTATTATAACACTTAACCCGATTATGAGCTTAGGATATGCAATTGAGTTTTTTAATAATAGATTACAATATCAAATGATTTAATTACGAAAGAAAGAGGATTATTATTATTTTATTTATTTATTAAGAAAAACTCGAGTCCCTTATATATATACACAACCATAGGTAAAATACAACCAAAAGGAATTCAAAGGGCGAGGCACCAAGGTTATCACTAAGAGTGTCGGAGGTAGGTTAGCCGAGCAAGGTGCAAGTCCGTACCACTATAAAATTACGACTGAGAAACATCAAACAACACTTCTTAGGATCCTAGTGGACCCTAGGCCTTCTAGGTTACACTAGTCCTATGCTAGATAGTTCTTACTAGTTCCATGAAATCTTACACCCACTGATCATAACCATATCTCATTCCCGGTGATATTTCCCCCCCTTTTCTTCCTTGGGCCAAGTCGATCCCACATCCACTTGTCCAAAACAGAAGTAGTCAGTCTGAAATCATGGTATTATAATATTAAGAATCATGCATAAATGCTAGATAAACAATTACATCTATTCAAGATACGATTGATATTCATCATGACATTCTATATAGGCTATCAAAATCTAATGCATCATGAAAACTGGAATAAAAGCAGTTACCAACTAGGGCATCATTAAATTTAAGACCACTGTTTCTAACATTTGAAACCATCTAGGGCATCAATTAAACAAAACCATGGTTAGCATTTATCGGAAACCTTCTAGGGCACAAATTAAGCAAACCATTGTTTTTAAAAGAAACTAGATACCGCTTAGGGCATCTTGATGAAGGGTGCTCCCCTTAATGCCACAAACACATAACAGAAACAGAGAAGCAACAACAATTTGCAAGAACAGAAAATGGGCCTCTTATTATCTCTACAAATGTGGAATTACAAACTTTCAGAATTACAATATGCAAAGCCACATGGGCATTCCCCTTACAATATTATGTAGGACAAAGCCTCGAATTATTACCCAGATCTACCCAGAATTGCCCTAGACAACACTACGGGCCTTCTTTATATAGGCAATTTCCACCACCCGAGAAGGTTCCAGAAATCTAGCTATTAAGGCCGACTACCCTTAGCATTTAATTTATTTTTCACATTTATTACAAAAGGGTCGGCTTTAAATATTTACAAAACATGAGATTAGGTAGCCCAACTTCCGGAAGCCGTAACTTTTGAACCGTAGCTCCGATTGGCTATTATAACCACTTTTCGGAAAGAGATCGCGATCTACAGTTTATGATTAGCGAAATGCTAGTCAGCCGGGGGTTCGACCTCGATCTGGAGCCTCTAAGGTCCTGAAAATTGAGCTCAAAAATTTTGCACCCTAAAATCTCTACAGTAAATCCTTAATAACTTCGCCAATACAGATTATCTGGCAATGAAATTCAACTGGCATTCTTATATGACTAAGATGAACCTTCACCTGGAAAATTAGAACATTCTGAGTTCAAACGACCAACTTACTAAAAATAGTAAGTTTCCAA
>MU222994.1:39988-74251 GCA_018584345.1 Thuja plicata | reverse complement strand
TGGGCCTCTTATTATCTCCACAAATGTGGAATTACAAACTTTCAGAATTACAATATGCAAAGCCACATGGGCATTCCCCTTACAATATTCTGTAGGACAAAGCCTCGAATTATTACCCAGATCTACCAAGAAGTGCCCTAGACAACACTACGGGCATTCTTTATATAGGCAATTTCCATCGCCCGAGAAGGTTCTAGAAATCTAGCCATTAAGGCCGACTACCCTTAGCATTGAATTTATTTTTCACATTTATTACAAAAGGGTCGGCTTTAAATATTTACAAAACATGAGATTAGGTAGCCCAACTTCCGGAAGCCATAACTTTTGAACCGTAGCTCCGATTGGTTATTATAACCACTTTCCGGAAAGGGGAGATCGCGATCTACAGTGCCTGACTAGCGAAACGCTAGTCATCCTGGGGTTCGACTTTGATCCGGAGCCTCTAAGGTGCTGAAAATTGAGCTCAAAGATTTTGCACCATAAAATCTCAACAGTAAATCCTTAATAACTTCGCCAATACAGATGATCTGGCAATGAAATTCAACTGGCATTTTTATATGACTAAGATGAACCTTCCCCTGGAAAATTAGAACATTCTGAGTTCAAACGACCAACTTACTAAATATAGTAAGTTTCCAAAAATAGCAGCTTTGTACAAAATAGCCCTTATTGAATAGAAAAACACATATTTTTGGGTGATGCAAGATTGCCCTTACACCCAGGATGCTCCTGCATTACATCAACATAACCAAGGTATCAAAATATGAGCAATCCGGAGGGGTGTGACATCCTTCTATAATTGAATGACCAAGATTAATTTGAAATTAAGGGCCCAAATTTTGCCACTTCAACCCTATTTAGGGTCAGGTTATCGAGAGAGAATTTGTCATAAATTAGTGGGTCCACATGGACCAATAAGAAGAGGGTTGCCCACTTAGTGGGAGAGTGGTCAAAGTCGACCCATAATGAGGCAAGATTCCCACTAAGTCATTAATGCTCTTTCACGCAAAATAGATTATGCTTGATTCCTTTCTTTAAATGCTGAGAATTTGGACTTGTCAACTTGAATACCTTTGATTGGCTAGTGAAGATGACTGGGCACCATGTAAATTTTGTAATTCATCACGGGCAATATTTTCTAATTGTATTATTTTGCGACCAAGGTCCTAGCTTTGACTAACTCTTCAAAATTATCTAAAGTTGATCATTTTCTTTTTTCCATGTACTTGCTTGGGAATTCACCTTCTTGAAATGAATTGGACTCCCACGTTGATGTTTTTTCCATTCTAAAATTTCTCACATAGAACTGTCTGACTATGGTCTTGGATTTTTGGTGGAAATTCAAGATGTTACATTCTTCCTTCTACATTTGTACTTGAACTTTGATCTTTGAGGTCTTAAACCTTGCATGCCTTGAACTGAATTGTTTGGAACTGGAATTTTGGAATTTGAATGCATTGAACTAGATTTCTCATGTTGTCCTTTAGACTGGATTTCTTCATCTTGGATCTATTTTGCACCGATGTCTTTCATCTTCTAACTTGTCAAGAATGTCATGTTTTATCAAAATATCTCTTTAGGAACTTCAATTTTACATCTTTAGTCACTTCTCTTCCATGGGCACATTTGAGATTTGGAGATGGATTTTTAACACTTAGCCAATTTTTCAATGTTTCCGTTCAATCTTGATCTCGGGCGTACTTGAGATATGGGGAGGAATTCCATTCTTAGTCAAATTTTAATCACCCCTTGCAACTTCTTCCTTGAGCGCACATTAGACATGGACGTGGATTTTAAACACTTTGAAGAATTCTTTGTCATGGGCGAACTAGCACCCTTGAGCGCATATGAGACAGTGACAAACTCTTGGACTTTTTGAAAATTCCTTTATCATTCTGGATTGGCACCCTAGAGCACATTTGAGACCTAGAGAGGGACTTTTTTGCTTTTTGCCAAATTCCTTGTACTTAAAGAATCCTCGCCCTTGGGCGCAAATGAGATAGGGAAGTGGTTTTTCACTTTTTGAAAAATTCCTTGGCACTAGAGAATTGACATTTATGAGCACTCTCAAGGCATGTGGGGGGAAATTTCTTATACTTAGTCAATTTTTAACATCTCCATGTCCCCTCTTGATCAATACTTTTGACATTTCCATTCTCTTTTTCTACCTTGGGTGCATTTGAGAGGGCGTCATGGAATTTTCCAAGACTTGGTCATTTTTTGATTCTTTTCTTTTTTTCCAACTTGGGCTCATACGAGGAGTCATAGAATTTTCAAACAATTGGCCAATTTTCCCTATGTCTGCCATCTTCAATGCATTTTAGCCATAGTGGAGGATTTTCCATGTGAGGCATAATTCCTTGGTACCTTGGAATCCCCCCCCCCCTCTTGGGTGCAAATTGGGTCTCGAGAAGGATTTTTGGAAATTTGGAAAAATCCTTGACAATGGTGAATTTCCTGCCTTGGGCACTGATTTGGGGTGGAGGATTTTCTCCAGACTTAGTGAAATATCAAAGTTCTTCATGCCCCTTTTCTCTTTTGGACGTTTCTTGAAAGGATCAATGGTGTTCTCAAACTTAGCCAAATTTGGATCATCTACCTGGTTTTCTCAGACAACCAAAAATAGACTTACTATAAATAGTAAGTTTGTTCAAACACAAAAATAGGCCAATCAGAGACAGTGAAACTTACTAAAAATAGACACTACTAAAAATAGTAAGTTCCAAACTCAAAATTAGGCCATTCTGGGATGCAGTGAAGCTTACTAAAAATTGAAATTTGTAAAAATAGCAAGTACATCAAAACGCTCAAAATTTCACTGTTAACTTCTTTGAAAGATCAATTCCCTTTTATACTTGGCCAAATTCACTATTTTTACAAAACTTCCTTTCTCAGACTCAAAGGCAAATGACACCCAATTCCATACTTCGCATGAATCATCAATGTGTTGAAAGGGTTGGGAGACGACACTGACTGCAAAAGACTTGGATTATTTAGCGAAAAGAGTGGGTTCCCATTTGCAATGGGGTGATGTGTGAAAAAGTCACAATAGGCGCCCATTTTTGGGACTGCCTCATTTGAGATTTAGGACCCAGCCTTGCATATTTAAGTAAGCTGTTTGGTTGTTCATTATCATTAATGAGAGCTTATCATTTTTTGCGTCCACAAATCCGATTGAAGAGTTAAGCTTTGGAGAGCAGTTTCCGAGGGGTGAGATCTATTGTGACCTTTTCACACATTGCCCCATTGCAAATGGGGACCCCCAACTTTTCATTTTGCTTGGCCCTTTTTGGTTTTGGTTTATGGTGGTTGTGGTGTCGGTCTCCTAAGGTTCCCTCTTGTTTTAATTGAGAAATGATGACATTCACTAAGTCTAGATTGAAGAATGGTTTCCCTACCTTTCAAAGTTTCAGTTTTGAAGTGTTTCGTCCTTGAAAAGCAACCGGAAAAGAAAGGAGATAAAATGTCGTTGAGTTTGAGAAATCCATCAAGAATGCCCCGAGTGGAAAATTCATTAAAATAGCAGTGTTGATCAAGAGAGCATGAAAACATAGAATTTCACTAAGTTTGAAACATTCAAAATCGCCAACATCCAGGTTGGAAGGAAAATCAGGGTAAATATGCAAAGTTCTCAAGCATTGATCCAATTAAGAGCTGATGACATTGAAATTTGGCTTCACAAGGTTGCATGTGCGCACAACAACGTCATCAATAGAGAGTCATGAAATGTCAAAAGAAATATAGGTCATGAAAATCCTCCACTGGTATAGATTTGCGCTCAAGCAAAAGAAATCGTCTCCTAAAATGAATCAGTGCCCAATAGCACTAAACACATGATCAATGAATGAATTGCAAGGAGAGGGTAAAACTGGACATCCAAAGCCAAAGAAGTTATTCAAGAGGATGACATGCATTACCTGGTCTCGTTGGAGTTGTAGCAATTTCTCCTGAGAATGAATAAGTGAATCTGTTTGTGCTAAGAAATTCCAAGCCTTGAAAAGCCACATATCTTGATTTTGCCCTCGCGAGTATTGTTTTGCCATGCTCAGAAGGAAAGTGTTACAAATATAATGGTCTGTTCAAGCACAAATCTCATATGCACCTGGAATGCCGTTCGAAGAAAAGGTCCGGTCAGGGCATGTAGGCTGCCATCATGCCCAATTCATGTTCGCAAGCACAGGTTTCATGGCGCGAAAAAATGTTGGAGACTCCTATATTCTTCGTACATTCTATATCTTCTGAGCGCAACTCAGAGGGTCTCAAGGGAAGTTTAGAATTCCTTCATTGAGCTCAAAGTTTGTTATGGGCACAAATTTGTTGAAGAGAAGGAACCACCTGTGGTCTTAAATCCATCGTATGTGTCCCATGGTGCCCAAAGCACGATTCCTTTGTGCATTTGTAATCCCGCCCAGTGTAAGAATTCACAGGATACCTCTATTAGCACTCCGAGCGCACTTTACATTGGGCAATTAAATATTTCAAAGGTTTAAAAACCCGCCTACCCCCTGCAAATGCGCTTAGAGCACGAAACTCACATGGTGGCGGAGTGAAGTGAAGAAGGAAAAATCCGTGGAAGGCAGATTGGCATTAGTCAAGGAAATTTCTTAATTGGAAGGAATCCACAGGGGAAGCCAAAATGCACTTAGGGTGAATGCAATTAAGGAGGAAATTTTCTTAAGTTTGAGAATGCACGACAGGGGTTAATATGCGCTCTTAGCGCAAATACTATTATGTAAAAGGAAAAAGTTAAAGTTTGAAAAATCCGCAACCAAGGTGTATATGCGCTCATGGTCCACAATATTGCACAGGAAGGAAATTCTAAAAAAATTAAAATCCTTCACCTTTACTATACACGCTCATGAGGTACTTGGTTCGAAATACTTGTGTTTCCTTTGCGGGAGATATTAAAATTTTTGTGCAAACATTAAATTCCTTCCCAACACTCGTGGAAATGATTGGGGGATGTGATATGAAAAATTGGTTGAGTGTTGAAAGCTTTTGCCCATGTCTAAAAGTGTGCCAAGTAAAGGAAATTAAGTGAAAATTTCAAGAAAATCAAAACTCTAATAGTGGATTTTAAAATTCGTTAAATTAAGAAAGGAAAATCCAAGTTGAGATGAAAGTTAAATCGAAAATTAATTAAATATTGTTGAATTTCACGTCCAATATTTAATTAATAAACGTTAGAAATTATAAAAATGGCAGAAATAGATTGAAGTGGATTTTGAAAATGTTTTGGAAAATAATTAAATATTGGAATATTCTCTCCAATATTTAATTAAAGCATTGGAAATAATTTAATTGCCTGCACATCCAAATTCCAACTCATTTGAGAATGCACCCATGACAAAATGCACCCATGACAAAGCTTAATGATGAACAGAAATGCTCAGAATAACATATTTTGAGAATATTGGAAACCCGGAGACAAGTGGCGGTCGTTGTAAGAGAATCTCTCCCGGAATGGCAACATGGAAGGAAATTAAATGCAATTGCCAAAAATTAACTCACTGCCAATTCAGCAACTTTGGGGATTGAATGCCTATATAAGAAATGCTTTCTCATTTCATTTTCACATCGAAGAATTGGAGGGCCAAGAGTGAAAGGAAAGATTTTGGAGAATTCAAGAAGTGTGAAGTTTTGAAGAAGCGTGTGAATTTTGAAGTGAGAATTGAGGAGAGAAAATTTCGTTCCAGAGAGAATTAGAAGAAGAGGCTTTGAAGAGAAGTAATTATGAAACAAATTTGAAAAATCAGAGAAAGAGCCGTGAGAATGTTAGAGAAAGGAATTTTAGAGAGGAAAGGCTTTAGAAAGAAAAATATGAAAGATTTTTTATGTGATTCTTACGTCAATTATTTTATTTTGCAAGAGGAAGAATTCTAGTTCTAGGTGTTCAAGGAAGAAATTTAAGTCCCAGAATTCCAGTTCCAGTATTGAAGACATCCAAGTTTCAGGGGATCTAGTTCAAGACAGTCAAGGTTCAAGACTTCAAAAGATCAAAGTTCAATCCAGAGATCCAAGACCATGTCAAAGGCAGTTCTATGTGAAGAAATTCTAGAATGACAGAATCACCGATGAGGGAGTCCAATCCATTTTAAGAAGATGAACTCCCAAGCAGGCACATGGAAGGAAGAAAATGGTCAAAGGGGATAATTTCAAAAGAAGTAATCAAAGTTGGATCTGGGCTACTTCATGATGCAGTTAGAAAAGACTTGAGCCTACAAGGCACCAACATGCTGACATGGCATCCAGTCATCTCCACCAGCTAATCAAGGGTCTCCCAGTCAAACTTTCGTGCATTTAAAGACCAAAATCAAGTATAGGCTATTCTTGGCAAAGAAGCATTTAATGCATAGTGGGCATTCATTTCGCCCCACTACCCTACTGGATGGACATGCATAGTGGGCATTTATTACCCCACTAAGGAAGTGATTTTCTCTTGATTGGTCTGTGTGGACCCGTAAATTAATTGTAGATTCTATTTCTTTGCCCTAACCATTATTAGGGCTTAGGTGGCACAATCTGGGCCATCGGTTTTGTTTCAATCCGGGCCACTCATTATAATTGGAGACCTATATAAAGGCCTCACTTCTCATTTGTAAATTTACGAAATTTGGAGATTGTTGCTTACGAGCTACTGAGATAATAAAGTTATCATTGAAATTTGACAATTTCTTGATGTATCTTAGTGCTTGCATGTTCTCTTTGTTCCCTCACTTAGAGTAGATTTGTTAGATAAAGTGTTTTTATTTCAATAGAGAATGTGATGATGTTTGATGAATTTCATGGCTCATACTTTTGATAGTTTGTTGATTGTAAGCTGTTGTGTAAAGTTAGCCTTAGCCTCCCATTTTATGGATGGTTAACTTATATATTTAAATGTGCATTGTTCATTATGATGGTGTTCATTGTGGTATGAAAATCCTTTGCATAACCCACAAAAGATTGCCCCAGTTCTTGCAGAGTTGTAGTTGATCTTGGTGAAGCAGAGCTTGGTTATTTTGGAATTTTTCCATCAAAGCAGTATCTATTGATATCATTGCCCTTAAGATTAGAATAGAGTTCCTAGACCCTACTCCTATTTACTTTCTGCCAATGTTACCCCGAGTTTCCGGGACAGGGATGACAGGGGACGAGGGGATGGGTTTATGGGACGACAAGGGATGGCAAAGGGGACGGCTATATAAATATAGGGAAACTTGCATGTAGAGTATATACATTACATTCATATGAAAGCATGCCATTTAAAAATCATACTCATAGAACCTTAACATACAACATTTCAACATTCAAACTCAATACTCAATATGCATTCATAATTCGGAATTCACTATCAATATGCATGTAATATTAAAATAAAAACATACAAAATTGAAAAACACCTAAGAACATAATTCGGAGTTCATTGTCAATAGCAACAAGAACAATAAGCCACCTTCCAAATTGAAGCAAACTACTATCATTTAAGTTTGATATAAATTATCGGTGTACACATTATAGGCATAGCGTTACAATTGCTTTGGAAGATAATCCTTTGCACATTAGTGCCAGTCCATGAAATAACATTCCTATGAAATACTAACATGAAAAACCTTGGAAACTGTGTTGGAGTTGACTGTTGCAAGTTTGACATCGACTCCAAAAAGGGCTGCTATAGATAGTGGATCAAGCATGTCTCGCAATGCTCTTCTCACCCTAGACCACATTCTCCAATGATCTAAATTGGGGTTACACCGTTACTCCCCTAAAACTACATCTCCAGTTCATTGTAAGTGGACTGATATTAATACGAACAAGTTTGCTATTCAGTTCCAATCATGATATAGGTCTGTTACAGCAAGATGGCACTTTGATGCAACCTCCACTTTTCACCAAATCTTCTACAAAGGACCCAAACTAGCACTGATGTATTGCCACAAAATGACATAAATATGCATGTTCCAGATCTTTAATGCACTTTTCATACTTTCCCAAAACCTTGCAAATAGTCTGCTATATGATTCTGAGTGTGTAGCATGACTGTAACAACATTCTCAATTTAACAATTCTTAATGTAATGTTGCCAAATACTAATCAGAGGACCCAAATAGTAGGAATTAACTACCAAACAATAATAAACATAATAGGGCAAACTTGGAAGGAGGGTCCCACTTCAAAATTAAAAAAGAAAGGGTTTTATAAAAGAAAAATGTGTTTTTTAAAGTGCTGATGCAGCCTATCCTATTGGGACGCCCATCCGTCCCGAGGACTTCCAAGGCGTCCCTAGTCGTCCCCCCATCCTGGAAACGTTCCCGTTCCGGAAAAGAGGGGTTTTAGGCCGGGGACACGTCCCCGGGTAACACTGCTTTCTGCCTATTAGTGAAAACCCCAAAAAAGTACTTTCATTGCAATATCATTTGAAAGCTCCCACAACCAGTATAGTTTGAAGTTAACTTGAGGAACATAACGTAAGGCTCCTTGTGATACCAACATATCACATTTACCATTGAGCTTATCCACAGTCAAGAACTAACATAAAATGAACCTTGGAGTTAATTGTATGATCTTTCGCAATCTTAGCACACACATGATTTTGATCAAGAGAGGATAGGATATCTCAATATTTTGTTCTACTGTTGGTAGGTCATAAACCACACATCAACAAGATCCTCACTAGTCTGCTGGTTTCTCCAATAAGATGAAGTCACTTCGTGACCTTATTGGACTAATTGGAGTTTTCGTATTAGCAGATCACCATCAACAATATCTTGGAGAGCATCATCATAGGGACTTGCAACCCACAATTAGCAGAGATTGATATCTTTATTGCAGATGATTTCTAACCGATCTGGTTACAGTGATCTTCAAGATCCAAGCAAGCAAGAACACACTGCGCATTGGCAACTCCATACACAGTGGATTGCATTAATGACATTATTGGAGAACCTCAGTAGATAGTCATAATCGTGACTTGCTTAGATCGCTGCGTATTCATCAAGCATCCCTTTGTTCAGAATTGCCCATTCACAGAGCAACATCGTTGCAATTCACATTTGGCAATTATCACAATCAGTCCAGATTTTACCGGGGGTGATCAGACTGTATTCGCAGAGCATTCATCAGGACCAGAATCACAAATGTTAATTCGGCAGCATCAATTGCATCACAATCCTTCGTACTGATTACTACTGGAGCGATATTCTGATCGCATTTGCAATACTCATCAATTGCATAACTCTTGCAATAGTTGGTCAATGCAATCATGGTATATCTATATCAACTGATCACAGTAATACAGATTTGTTGCACGGCCATATACCATTCATTGCTCCATCCTTGCATATTGAACGACTCATGAGCAGAGGATAGGAGATCAAACATTCTTATCTTCCGATTGTAGTGATCCTGATCTGTGCAATATCCAAGCCCTGGTGTTTGTTCATTCCTTGCAGATCGAGACTAATAATCTTTACACACAGCCGCAGACCGCATATATCTACTGGTTTCGATCGATCAGAGCCAGCAGTCACATCAACTGAGATGACTTGCTGATCATCAGAATATCACAGCAACACAAGTTATGTCTCTGTTGGCATATACTGGCGTTCCCTCTGATCTGTTACAGTGCCAACCTACAATTCATTGATAGAGGCATCGTTCATACTCCAGATTGCAATCATCTTTTGGATCTGCACCTTCCAATGCGGATACACTATTGTTGGAAGGCCCATTGTGTACTGTTGCAACTGATGGCACATCAATTCTGATAATTGAAATTGATCTCTGGATTCTGCAATAATTTTGTGTTATCATTGTGTCAAATAGCACTTGGGACATTTCATTGCCTCTCTTGGGAAGATATAAAGAGAACATTGAGGAAGGGATGATAGTGTGAGTTGTGTGCGCAAAAACAAATACATCGTATATAAAAATCAGACCGATTTGAAGATAAATAAAAGCATTTTAAAAAGGCAATCAAAAGGAACTGTTAACAAAAGGTGACGTCTTTTCAAATTGTCACCTCTATTCAATGAGATGCCTTATTTCACGAAGAGGCATAAAAAGAGGCATAAAGATATGAAGATATAAAAGGTGATAGTCAAATGTGAAAAGAGTGTGAGTGTCGGATAATATATTAATAAAGAATAAATTTATGAAAGTCCATATTTCAAGCACAAGAAAATTAATGTGGAGTTATGGCAGATTTGTTAGTGAAAGACATGACTATTCAAAAGGTTGTATCCAGTTATTTGCACTATTCATAGAATCATAAAAAATATAAAGGCCAATCATTCAAGTGGAATAGAGTGAAGAGTGTGTGGAGTTAGAAGTAATTAGAGTGAGTGAAGTATAAATGATATATAATTTTGATTTATATATATGAAGAATATTGCACACAAATTAAGTGTTACCTCTCTTGGTGAAGAGGTATGTTGGAGCAGTATAAAAGGAGAGGAGAGAGAGGAGTGTGTGAGTGAAAAAGTTCCGAAGTATACTATCATATGTAAAGGTAGAAGTTGTGGTGCATCAAGCAGATCATGAAGAATCAGATTTGATGACAAAAGGTGATGTATATTGTGAGGTGGAAGGCATATATCAAAGAGAAAAGTTTAAAGATCATTTTCTGGTGTGGTTGTAAGGAATTATGACAAATTTGTTAAAGATACGACCATTCATATGGCCATATCCTTTTAAAGAGTTCCATCCTTTTATGAAGATATTAAAGAGTGTAAGATCTTAAGAAAGTGTGGTAAATAAGTAAGAGGATCACGCATATATACAATTTGTTGAGGAGCCATTAGTGAAGACTTTTGAAGAGGGTTTCATGCAAAGGTAAAGAAGACTTTGGAACAGATTAATGATGAATTCAGAAGCAAATTGTGAAGTAAGTTTTGGGGCATATTCAAAGGTAATATAAGAGAAAATTTATAGCATAATTTGTGAAGATTAAGATCATCCATCATCCGTTGTAGAAGTAACATTGACAAGGTGGAATTTGCACAAGGGGTTAGTGCCTCTAGTGACTTGGTGCTTACGACGTGATCAAGGGGTTGGTGCCTCTAGTGAGTTGGTGCTCACGAATTAAACAAGGGGTTGGTGCCTCTAGTGAGTTAGTGCTCCCAAACTAAACACGAGGTTGTCTCTAGTAGGTTGGTGCCTTCAAGTCTTTGTAAAAGAAGAATTACATAAAGCATTGATTTGCTGTGGTTTTCTCCCTTTAGGGTTTCCACATAAACATTGTGTTAGTGTTCTTTTGTGCATGATTGTTGGAATTTAGTAAATAATGCTATTGTGGTTGATAAAGTTAAAATTGGTAAAAATACATTCTAATACTGATTCACCCCTCCTCTTAGTATAACCATTGTTATGGCAAATATATTGTCATTTGATGAATATCTCTAAAAGTAAGACCTATTAGAGAATGGAAAAGAAATAAAACTCATGTTGGCTGGAAAAGCAGAAACTACAATTTATATTCTCCTGAATTGAAAGTGCAATAATTATGGTCACATAGCACAACTTTCTAGAAGTGGTTTTGTATATAAGCGAACCTCATTTGCATGTACTTATCACGGAGAGACTCACTCATGATTACATCTTAAGCATCAGGGTCAAGGAAGATTTTACAAAATGCTGCCTTGTACTCTTCAGCAACTTCAAAATCTCTATATGGGGCAACCCTTGGTAGCACGGACTGAATCCCAACACTAGTATTTTGTACTTAATGCAAAGACAAGAAGATGTAGTATGGTCACTGTGTTTCCTGAGGGACTTGCTCTTTCACCTTTATGATGCTCTTCATCTTCTCAATTATTAAACGAGATTATATAATAATAAAGTAATATTAAAAATCAAAATATAATTATAAAACATAAAATTAAAGTTTAAATTAATCAAAAGTCAAGGGGCATGTGACAAATCATGACCATTGAAGGAAAAAGATATATAAGAGACAGCAAACCAGAAGAAGTGAGCACCAATATGAGGAATTTATTTTATATCTGATTTTTACCCCTAGTGGAATGTGAAATGTGGTTGAGCAAATAGATAACAAAACCTTTGAAAGACCAGAGATTTAAGTACAAAAACCCTTAATTTATCTTGCCAGCTAGTGGATGAATCCCCCACTTTAGACAAAAATCTAGAAAACATTTCAAGACAATTATACAAGTAAGAAAGCTGCGTATTGGAAGAAAGACAAGCATTCAATATTTTCAAATTTGTATTAAGCTTTAAATTAAAAGTTTTTAATGATCAAAATTATTAGTTTAAAATTAAATTAATATTTATTATTAATTATGTTAGTATTATTGTGAGTGTGGATTATTTACTCAAGGCAAAAATAAGGATTTTAAAAAATGGGACATTACACATGGTATCAGAGCAGCAGCCCTCCCAGCTTGCGGTTCTAAAGCTAGGTTTTGTAGTGGAGAGAAAAAAACTAGATGCAACTTTATGAGAGACTAGCAAATAAATTAGAGAGAATAAGATGACCGATTGAGAGGAAGAATGAGAGATGGGTGGATGGCTTATATGCAAAGACATTTACAAATGACACAATTGCTTGTTCAAACACTCCACAATATAAAAAATATAATCAATTCCTTTAGGCTTGCATGGACTAATGCCGAGGTTAGCGATTCAAATCATGTGGGCTTAGAGCATAACAGTAGAACTCCATTTGTATCACCACCTAGAATCACATAACCCACACTTTTAACTAGAGGTGAGCAACTACGTGAAGAGGAAGAGCCAAACATAACAGAAAATGACTTTGATGAGTGCGTAGATGCATACTTGAGACTTGATTCAGATATCATACGACAAATTTCATTTGTACAATTTTTATAATGCAAGATCAAGGAATATTTTAAGAGGACAAAAAATACAACCCACAAAGATCCAAAAAGCAATGTCTTTGACTAATTCCATGAATATGAGGAGTGGCAGCCATAAAAATGATTCTAGATGACCTTGGTGAGAGTTCTTGTAGCACGACAAATAATATTGGGATCTCAATAGTTTGAGATTCAAGTCATATCAAGACAACCATGGCTGAGTGGTAACGACACAAGCCTTCGCAGTGAGAAGTTGACAGCAAAAGAAATCAGGCTTTGGTGTAAAAACTTTTTACATGACAATAGTTCATTTTAGAGAGAAGATAGCATATCAGTGCTTTCTTGCAGGGTTCAGCGCATGGAATTTTCTAGTCTTCCTAGGTTGAGGAACCTCGGATAGAGTCTAAGGATACATTAAATGTTACTCATAACAAATTTGGAGATGAGGATGACATTAAGGAAATTCTAGTATTGATGTCTGAAGAACATCTACAAATATATTCGTATCAAAGAGGTGGAAGAGAAAATAGTTTTGCAAGCACATGCAGATGATGAAATTTTGATAAAAAAGATTCTTCAAATATGGCCATTGAAAAGAAATTTAAACAAAAATTAAAGAGAAGAAACATGCGAATACACAAATAGAATCTTTGGAAAAACCTATGAAAATATCTGACGAGTATTTAAAAAGGGAGGAGCAAAAGATGACTGTTGTTGATGAAGATTTAACAATCTAGCAACAGCTTGTGGATAAGATGAAAATCAAGGAAGATAATCCACTTTTTGAAATGAAGGTGAAGACATATCTTGGTTCCAGTTCCACAACTTGTGATGATATCAGAGTAGTGCAGTGGAAGATGAATGGTGAAATGGTTCTTCATAAAGAAGGGCCCCCGAGAAAGTTGGAAGTTGTAGGGTAGAGCAATTAGTAGAGTTTGTTATGAATCAGGAAACTTCGCAAAACAACATGAATGATCAAGCAAAATTGTTTGAAGACATGAAAGACAAAGTTGTTCAACAAGACTTAGCAACAGATAGACAGTTAAGGAAATACACTGCAACATTATTGAGATTCATAATATTTCCTAGATTGGTTTGGGATCCTCATATCTCCAAGGAAGACTTGATCATGTGAAGAAGAAATATTAAGAGTATCCTATTACGAGATTGCTTGAGGACAAGCAAATTTTGGGAAGGGCATATTGTAATGCCCCCTTGTTAAAATAAGATTATAATAATAAATTAGAATATTAAAAAAAAGAAAATAATATATAGTATAATTATGAAATATAAAATTAAAGTTTAATTTAATCAAATGTCAAGGGGCATGTGTAGAATCATGACCATTGAAGGAAAAAGATATATAAGAGACACCAAAATAAGGAATATATTTTATATCTGATTTTCACCCCAAGTGGAATGTGAAATGTGGTTCAGCAGAGGACAAAACTCCTCAAAGACCAGAGATTTAAGGACAAAACCCCTTAATTTCTCTTGCCAAGCTTGTGGACGAAAACCCCTAACTTCAGAAAACCCCTAAATGTACAAGTCAGGAAGTAGATTGGAAGAAAGATTACTGAAATATAAGTCTAATATTTTCAATTTTGTATTAATCTTTAAACTCAAAGTTTATAATTATCAAAAGTATAAGTTTAAAATTGAATTAATATGTATAATTAATTATGCAAGCATTATTGTGAGTGGAATATTTATTTAAGGCAAATTAAGAAATTTAAAAAAAGGGACATTACACCTTTCAAAGCAAGGCTTGTCTGTGTTAGTATAACAAATCATGTTCAAAATGAGCTTGGTGAAACTAAGAAGATACTCCACATGATTCCACCAATAGTCATCTAAGATCATCTGTTTGATATTTGTTGCCTTGTAAGTAGTGTTGCTTTGCCTCTATAAAGACTGATTTTGGCTGATCAGCATGCTAGAAAGTGCCTCCCAAACTTTCACAATTTGTCTCAAAAATATTGTGTTAGAGGCAAACATGATCTCAACAACCTATTAAAAAAAAAAAACCTTAAAAACCATAGTTCCCTGGAGTTTCCTGACGAGGGGACGCAGGGACAGGTTTTGGGGATGGGGGGACTAAGGGCCTGAATTTTGGGACGATGGGGGGGATAGCTGTAGGGAGTGGTCCTGATATATATGTAATTCTTGTAAATATCGGTATAAAAAGATGCATAAGAATTATAAATGAAACTTTTAAAACTAGTAAAACTCAGAAACACAACAAAGTTGTTATAGGTTTTATCTTCAAACACAACATGCTAGTTTTAGAGGAACTTAGAGGAGAATCTTCTTGTCATTGTCGTTGCATTCCTCTTGATTTGTGTTCTTTGGCTCTTGTTTCATCATTGAGCAATCTCCAATTCCACTTCTAACACTTGCATTAAATTTGGAAACCTCTTTCTTATTTAGTGTGTTTTGACTGCTCAGGAAGCAGCATGTCTAAAACTGTTTCCTAAAATTTTCAAAGGGCTCTCCTGATCATGATGGTCATGTAATTATGTGGATCAGAGCTGTCATCTGAATAGTGAATGAGGTGAAGTTTGAACGTTTCAAGAAGATGGACTTTTCAAAGTAAAGTGCAAAATTTTAAATCTGATGAACTGTTTGGAATAGATTTCCATTACTGTTTACTTCTTTAGTAAAAATTATAAACCTCATAAGGTAGTCAAACACATAATAGAAATGAAAATGATCCTATTTTGCAGGGTCCCAATGCCAAAGTTACCTAGACATATCTGACAATGTTCCTTGCCTCTACTCTTGTTTTTGGTACATCTGAGAAGCTGTCTATCCTGTAAAACACATGGGATGTCGGGGACATGCCCTAGCATTACACTGAAAATTTCAAAGGTTGCTTGCAGTACTTGATGGTTAGTTTTGCTGTCATGTTTTTGACGTGAGGACTTCTGTCTCAGTTGATGACTTCCTCTGTTTCTTTTCAATTACTTGATTTTTTATATTTCCAAAATTACGATTTAAATGATTAAAATTGCACTTCTGTACCTTATATCAACTAAAGTTCTTACATGATAATAAATTTTTTTATAACTTCAATCCTGTAGGATTTTGAGATCATTCTGAAGTGCAAAGAACAGAACCATTAATCATCTGTTGAGATTGGCAAATTAGTTATATTTATAGAGAAATCTTACACCAATGTTACCATAGCATAGATATTGTAAATTCATCTAGTTTGATGGGTTTAATTATTTTATTTATTTACTTTTTGACGCCATTTAATGGGCTTTGTTTAAGGATTTCTTTTTTTGATAGTTTGAACTTTGTGTGCTTTCTTTGTACTCAGCTCCAGAGAAAATGTATTAATTGCTTCATGGGATGGTACTGTATATGCTATGAATGTCAAATCTCGCAACATTAACTGGTCATTCTCATCTGGCTCCTCACTTTCATATCACCAAACATTTTCTTATGAAAATGACATTGCTACTGTGCTTATTGGTGGAGAGTCTGAACTGGGTTACTCGGATGTGAAAGAGGATCAATTCTTATTTTGTGGAAAAGACTGGAACTTGATTGCCTATGATAAGCATTTTGGAACAAAGGTAGGTAAAAAAAACTGAAAATGCTTCTCAAAATACATATGTTAGAACATGCTTAATTTTGACTGGTTTTCTGACCTTTTACATGTAGATTCTTCCAAAGACACCAGCAGAACTCGTTAATAGTACACCTCACATGTTGTCAGATGGATCTCTTATTCAAGGCTCTAAAACCATGACAACATTTCTTCTTGATGCCAAGACTGGAAAAGTCATCCATGGATACAATTCAGGGGGTCCAGCAGCCACAGACGAGATGAAAATGTTCTTCCGTGATCAATCTGTGGCTTCAAATGAAGAGAGTGACAACTTTAGCAAACCTGGTCCTGTTGATTTATTAGATATTGATCCTCTCCTCATCACACGGACAGATTATCATCTGTCATCATATGCAATTACAGGAAGGCCACAATGGAATGTGAGCATTGCTGAAATTGGTGCTGTTAGCATTGGTTTTTCTAGGCCAATGTCAGAATTGATTGGCAGTTCACCAGTTGCTTTGACACATCAAATAAAGATCAAAGTATATCAACCACTTCATTATCAGAATGAACTTGAATTCCATCAAGATTATATGTTGGAAATGGATTATGATAAGAAGGGTATTCTCCAGCTACCTCCTGTTGAGAACATGCCTATTGAATTTGTGATTGAAGAGAACCAAAAGGGTCTTTCATCGAATCAAGCAAACAGAAGCTGTGAAATTGAAATGAATTGTTTGGCAGAAATAAAAAATCTGGTAGAACAATCTGCACCTGGAGCCTTTGATGTTTATGTGCATGCTAAAGCACTTGATTCAGGGTTCACTCGATTTGCTATATGTGCTAGCTTATCTACTCTAATTCTAATTCTCCTTGCAAGATTAACAATGACTTGGTTTCCTGGAGCATGGAAACGCGCCAACAATTATTTTAGATTGATGAAGGTCAGTGAGAATCAAGTTGGAAGCAGCAAGAAGAAAAAAGGACGTAAATTAAATACCAATAAAAATGGAGCACCAAATGACAACATTATTGATAATAAACATAACAAACTAAAAAATGCAGATTTGCTGAGTAGTGGCCTGGCACTTTCACAAGATAATGGTAGTGAAACTTTGAAAACATTGAAGCATGGAAAAGAAGATCCTCATTCTGTCAGTTGGCGATTGATTGGCAGAATGCGTGTCTCCAATAAGGTTATTGGTAAGGGAAGTAATGGTACAATAATACTTGAAGGTTGTTTTGATGGGAGAGACGTTGCTGTTAAGCGTCTTTTAAGATCACATCATGAAGCAGCATGGAAAGAGATTCAAAATCTTATTGCATCTGATCAACATCATAACATTGTTCGATGGTATGGAATAGAATTAGACACAGATTTTGTCTATGTTGCTTTGGAGCGTTGTATCTGCAGCCTGAGTGATTTGGTTATATTTCTATCAGAAAATGTACCCAATAACATGCAGGTTGACAATGAAGTTGCTAATGCCCTAGAGATTCAGAAGATTCAGCAGATATCCAAGATGTGCGCAAAAATGAAAATAAAACTGTGGTCTGACAATGGGCGTCCTTCTCAACAACTTTTGAAATTGATGAGGTCAGCTGAAATATCTTTAATATTTTCTTTTAATTTTTAATATTAAGATGGTTTGGCCTAGGCTGATATGTAAGAAGATTTTCTCTGACCAGCTTATTGCTACCTGATTTGATGGCTTGTTTTCTCACCTTACTGGTTCTTAAAGTTTGTTAATGGGTTACACTTCCTTTTTCATAGCCCGCTTGTTCTGTTGCATAATTGCATTTAATCCTTGCATTTGTTGGGCTTGTCATGTTTGATGTATTTGTTTATGAGGAATTATCTTTTATTAACATCAGGTTTCAAGAAAAACATAGCATTGTTGTCTTGTCTTTGTAATGCAGGGATATTGTATCAGGGCTCTCACATCTGCATGAATTGGGAATTATACACCGAGATCTCAAGCCTCAAAATGTATTGATAAGCAATGGGAATGGCCTTTGTGCAAAACTTTCTGACATGGGAATAAGCAAGCAACTTGTTGGTGATGCATCTTCTTTGGACCATCGTGCCACTGGTAAGGATTTTATTGATATGATGATCAAAAGTAAAATTATAGCCTCTTTGATGCAACTGAGAATGATATTTGCTTGTAAAACTATACTGAAGTTTAGAAGTATATATTTAATTGAAACCATTTCCAATATGCACAATCTTCTCACTTCTGCATTGCCCAATTTTTGTAAATGCCAAAATCTTTATTACATGAGGAGTTAAACCTATGTCACCCCAGGTTTCCGGGACAGGGGGACGTGAGGACGGGGAAACGGGTTTCCGGGACGATTTTTTTTTCTCGGAGCAGGGGACGGCAGTGGGAACAGCTATATAAAAAATAGGGAAAATTCAAAATATATAGGGAAATTTGAATATTCATATAAAAACATGGATAAATCATGCTTATATAAATTATAGAACCTTAACATATAATGTTCGTGTTAAATAATTTAACTTTAGAGTTCACATGAGAGTGGAAATCAAACAAATTATCAAAACTGAAACATTAATTTTTTGGGACAGCCAAGGGAAAGGTTTCCGGAAGTTTCCGAGTTTCCAAGTTTCCGGGACGTCCTGGAAACGGGGACGGGTCAATTTTTGCTCGAAATGCGTCCCCGGGTAACATAGAGTTAAATGTACATGAAGATTGTTGTATCACAGGGTTCCTTTTCTCATCTCAAGCATAAACATCTGATTGTATCTCACAGAAGCATTATCTAGAAAATCTTGTTAGAGATATTCACATCTTTTGCATCTTGCAATTCATTCTGTATCATTTCTTTTTTAAAGCTCATGGATGTAATTTTGACCAATCTATTTTGCATTGACTTGTTACAGATGAATGAGTTAGTCCTTAGACGTAACATGGAATATGCAAATATACAATGGTTATGTTAATATTTTGATTCTCTGGCAGGCATAGGTAGTTCAGGATGGAGAGCACCTGAACAACTTCGTAATGGTCGACAGACTCGTGCAATCGATTTATTTGGTCTAGGATGTGTTCTTTTCTTCTGCATCACTGGAGGTAAACATCCATTTGGTATAGACTATGTGCGGGATGGGAACATTCTGAATGATCAGTTTGATCTTTTCCCCATTGAGGATATACCTGAAGCTGTTGACCTTATAACTCACCTATTGCATAGTGATGCTGATCAAAGGTGAGACACCTAGTAAAGACTTAGGAGTACATGACTTTGGATTGTTTGACAGAACAATAAAGTTGCGACTGAGAAAGACTGGATTATTGTAATCAAACCTCAAATTGTTTAGTGTATAACATAATTTTTTATTCATTCCAGGCCCAAAGCATTGGAAGTCGTGCAGCATCCTTTCTTTTGGAGTTCAGATGAACGCCTTTCATTTCTTCGAGAGGCCAGTGATAGAGTAGAGCTAGAGGATCGGGAGAAACAATCTGATCTTTTGCAGGCATTAGAAAGTATTGCATCTTTGGCAATTGGTGGAACATGGGATGGTAAATTAGAGAGCCATTTCCTTACAAACATTGGTCGTTATCGTCGTTATAAGTTTGACAGTGTTCGGGATTTGCTTCGTGTCATTAGGAACAAGTTAAACCATTACAGGGAGCTTCCAAAGGATATACAGGTTTGTCATATTCATTTTTCTTTTTGTTAGAGAAGAAATAGATGCATTTTTTTCAGACCAATTTCTTGAGGAATAATTATTGGATGTTAAATGGATGATCTAGGAACTACTTGGTACCATTCCGGAGGGGTTTGACAAATATTTTAGCAATAGATTTCCAAGATTACTTCTTGAAGTTTACAAAGTTTTCTACCAGTACTGTGGGGAAGAGGAACCTTTCAAGAAGTACTTTAGAGGCTGTACAATTTAAAAATTTGCAGGGTGCTTTTCTGTTAGCTTTATTTGGGCTGAATTTTTTTTTATAACAAAGGCTCGGATGCTTTTTTGAAAAGCTTGGAATTACAGCATCAAAGAAAAGCACATCCATGTTTCCTTTTGCGAGCTCTTTCTCGATATCAGCATTGAAAGGAAAGCACTAGAATTCTAAATTTCATTTAAAAAATCTAACAGCTGTACAGTACCTGTATCATGCTCTACTATTTATGTAAAAAAAAAACCCCCTATAACTATTTTGGCTTGCCATTGCCAGCTTACGCAGTGTGGTATGTAATTATGATGCATCTAATAGCAGAATTGTAACATGAAAAAATATATCTAATTATTAGTGAGTAATATAACAGTTTATGGAGTTTGGGAAACAGAAGGGTATTTGACAGGGGTAAAATCCCTATATTGATTTCAA
Organism: Thuja plicata; assembly: GCA_018584345.1. Taxonomy (NCBI): domain Eukaryota; kingdom Viridiplantae; phylum Streptophyta; class Pinopsida; order Cupressales; family Cupressaceae; genus Thuja; species Thuja plicata. Next base: position 53,510 of record MU222994.1, on the reverse strand, counting down.
ATTATCCATCTTACATACACGTGTCTTACTTATGTAATGCAACTAATTGTACTTTTTGGACAAACCTCGGGTTGGTTGCTTATGCATGATATAAGGTTAAACTTGGGTGCCTCAAGTAAACTGATGAATATTGGATAGAAACTTGTATTCGTGTCATGCTAATTCCAGTTTACCAACGGCTGCAAGTTTACATAATGCAAATGGCCTGCAGCATAAACAGACTCATGGACTGGTTGAATGATGCGTAAATAGATATTATATTGGAACAGAAGTCTAAACCTTTGACAAAGGCCAAGATGGTTGCATATGCAGGATGTAGGTTAAACATGGGTTGCTCAAGGAAACTGATTAATATGATTTAGAAATTTCTAATTAAGTTGTGAGCTAAATCCAGCTTGCCAATGACTGCAAGAGCACTTTATGCATACAGCCTGCTGCGCTAAGGGTTCAAGGACTGCTTGATTGATGCCTAGATAAATATCATACTGGAATGGAAGGCTTAACTTGTAATTTATGCCATTAGCTTGTAACCAAGTTTGAAAATACATTGCTTTTGGGAATAAGCTAGATAGGGTTCTTTCTGAGAAGATATGAAATCCACAGCTTTAATCAACTTTTTAGTGCATTATCCTTCTATTTTCTATAGCATAGCTTTAATATAAACTTGGATATGTAGGCTTATTGGGATTATTAAATTTGGTCTGTCTGTTTGGGTGTATTTGCTAACCATGATTATATGAGGTGCTATAAGTTTGAGAAAGAAGAAAGGGAAAAATGAAGGCTTATATTGTAAAGAGTTGGCGCCTTACAATATGTTTTTGAAAAATGGAATAAATATAACCTGTTAGTAAATTGAAAGATGCAATGTTAGAAAAGAATATTAAGTTTTTAGAGCAACTCTTCTTAAAAACTTACATATCATTCATCAATGAAGTTTGTAACCTTCAATCTCCCAAGTTTGTCAATGGCAAGTGCGGACCCTAGATTTCCCTTTAGCCTTTGAGTGAGTCTGTGCAAGCCGGTTGCCTTGGAGTTGGTTTCCCAAACATCGGAAGTAGAACTAGATTTCAAGCACACAAGTTAGAAGACGAGCTTGTTCACCACCCAAATAGTGTAAATCTGCAATTTTGAGTGGATCCTAGATTTTGTGAGGCTCACCACCCCTGCCCATTTCTGAAAATACTTTCCTCAAAGGACATTCGTGAGCGACTATCCTTAATGCGAGTCCTATTAGATATGCTTGTTTTTTTTTGTTAGAAACATAAAGTAAAATGAAAAAGATAAGGAAAGAATCCAAGAGAGTCTGCAATGGAAGAGATTTACCAAATACTAAGAGAGATTTTCCTTCAATATATCAAACACAAGTTCACCAAAATGCTTCAAGAACCAAGACAAGAACTCAAGGATTTTGAAAGGGGGAAAAACAAGAAAAAACCCCTTGTGAATAATATGAATGACACAAAGCCTAAAGAATGAGAGCAATAAGCTCAATACAATAATGCGAGCAACTTTGCGAAAGTGAGAAGTGAGAAAAGAGAGAAGATTATTCAACAAGTGTGTGTAGAGGCATCTCTTAAATAGAGATGAGTGAAAGAGTTTGTATGTAACTCCTTTCTATGAATGCCACATTCACATTGTGTGTGCCAAATGTGAGATCTAATTTCCTTATTAAAAGAATTACAAAAAAAGTGACATGTCCTTCTACTTGGACTAGAGGACAAATATAATATATGATACCTTGGTTTATATTTTAATTACATATTTTCACTAAGGAAAGATTAAATTCTAACACCCCCTTTTAATCTTTAAAAGGGATATTTACATCAAGGGAATTAAACCCAATTTTTTACAATGAGAATGAAATGTCTCTTTACAAATCTGCAACTTGATCTTCAATATAAAGAAGAGATTTGATTGTCTTGATTCAAGTCTTGATGCAATCTTCTTGAAGTTATAGAACATGTGAAGAGGAAGTGATTCCATAAGTGGGCCTTGAAGATTCACCTGTAACAAATAAACATAGAAACACAAACCAAGGAACCTATCCACAAGAAGAATGTCATCTAATATTCAAGTTAGTGTAACTTTGAAACTTTAACATCAAAAAATATCTTTAAAGAAATGCATGAGATTGCATCAAATAAATGAGCTAAACATGAAATCAAGATACACCAAATGGTCAAGGTACCATAAAAAACAATCATCCTCTTATCTCAAAATAAATATACTAATGCAGAAATGAGGCATGCATCAACATTGCATCAATCACATGGATATAAACAATCCATTAATGAGTTATTGCAAGTGAATGGGTAGCTAATCCATAACTTGCATGACTCACGATCTAAGCAATGAAGATTGCAAACTCATCATCACATTAGTGAGATTGCAAAGAAGAGTGAGGGAGAAGAAACCATAATTCGAGTAGAACATATTTCTCAAGCACCAATAAACATTTTAATTTGATTAGTCAATCATGACCACTTATGAGCCATAAGCAGTGAACCATTAAGGAGAAAATAGTTTAAACCAACAGTAAGATTGACATATGCTAAATAAATTGAACTAAGGATTAAGAGAGAGAGAACCATATACCACATACCTGACAATCATATGAGAAATCCAACAAACTTCAAGAAGGATTTCAAGAACAACTTCACCAAAAACAATCAATGAAACAAGTTGATCAACATCAACTGAAGTAAGTACATCCAATGCATCTTACAGATGGAACAAGTTGATCAACATCAACTGAAGTAAGTGCATCCAATGCAACTTACAAATGAAACAATAGATCAAAAGAAATTCATAAAAGATACAATAATAAATTATATAACATTTGAGAGCAATTAATGCTAGATAATGAAATAAACCACTAGAAGGCAATGAAGTAAGATTATTTGAACAAATTTAAAAAATGAGCAACATGAAGGACATAAGGTAACAATTTAAAATGCTGAAGAAAGAAATACCCCCTGAAGATGCACTATATCACTAAAAAGGGGTAGTAACAATATGGCAAATTGTAAATGCATGACGAGATTGATTACCATTATCCTCCTTAGAATTAGAAGGTTGATGATTTTGATTCATGTGTCTATTATCCTTATGCTTTTTAAAGCAGTTATTAGTAATATGACCGTCTTTCCCAAAATAGGTGCAATGGGGTCTTTGATTTATCTTATGATGATTTGAGTTATGATTATTATGATTGTTATTATGAGAATAATTATTAGAGGTATTATTATTATATGAGCTATTATGTTGATTTTGATGCTTAGACATAAAAGCATGTTCATGAGATTTAATAGTACCAAATTGCAATAATTTAGCCTCCTCTTGAAGTAATAAATTTCGAAAAATAGTATAAGTTAAATGAGGAGCTAAGCTAGGAATTGCAAGCTGAGAATAAATGTTAGAAACGAATTGCTGAAATTCCTTAGGAAGACATTTCTTTTAGATAATAGAAATTAATCTAATATCACTTAAACTAACATTAACACCACTTAGTTGAGTTTTAATTGCATCAAACTTGAGTAAGAATTCATCCATAATTTTAAAGTCATTATACCTCAAGTCCTCCAAGTTGTCTTGGAGTTGAATCTTACGAGATTCAGATGAGCTGTCATACGTTTGCTGTAGAATGTCCCACACTTGATGGACTTTAGTACAATGTCTAATTAAGTTAGAGATCAGGGACTATTGAGAGACAAATCAAACCAAGAGTTTTTTCATTCTTTGTTTTCCATGCATCTTTTTTTGCTTGTGAAGCAAAGGTAGCTGATTCAATAGAAGAATCTGTAGCAACTTCAAGTAAATGTTTAAACCAGAATAGAAAGGAAATATGAGTTTTTCATTGATGATAATTAGAACTATTTAGTTTAATTTCCGGAATTAGAGTAGACATGATTAATAAGCAAAATGATCAAATTAATTTAAACGAAATGAATTACACTGAATATATAATGATAAGGATCAAGAAATATAAATTTAACAATAATGTAACTTACAATTGAATGGTTAAAAATTGATATGAATTTTTAAAAAAATATTTAGATTAAATGTAAGAACAAATTTTAATAGCAATTATTTAGTGATCCAACAATTGAATATAGTAAGAATTGATATAAATAACTTAGGAATGAAACGATTTGAGGTAAAACAAAGTAAGAAAATGTATTGGCGTTTAAACTTTTTATTTAAACAAAATTCTAAAAATTTAAAATATAAGTTAAAAGAGAGTTACTTTAAATAAACTTAGATAAAGATTGAATTAAACTAATTGAAAATAATAAAAGAACTAATGAGATAAAGAATATTAGATGCCAAATTAGATAAATAATATTGAATAAACAAATCCTTAATTATAAAATAATAAAATAAATAGATTAAATGAGTCAAAGATAATATTCAAACTACAACTAAAATTGGATAAACCACAGATAAATCAGAAGTGGTAAAGAGTCAGAGAAAACTCCCTGCAAGAACCAACTGTCGAAAATGCAGATAAAAAAACTGCCAAACCAACCACCAGTTGACAAAGATAAATTGCCGAGGCGTTTTCTTTCTGACTTAGATAATTTGCACTGAATGCTTCGAAATGCAAATAAGAAACTACCAAAGGCTGCGCTGAGAATGATGCAGATAATCCGCATTGAAGAATAATGCAGACAAGTTGCGCAAGGTAATACAGACAGAGTGAACAAATAATATGGGATGAGGAGATGTTGCGCAAAATGTTAAGGTAAAGATTTACAAAGCTGCGCTGAAGAGTAGTGGAATGTAAAGTATAACCAATTAATAAAAAGAATGAATTAATAATTAAAAACCTTTTACCGGAAGGCTGCATGATGCATAACGCAGAAGACAAAGTAATGAGTTAAGGGAGAATGCAGGAGGGCAACGAAGGAGCTAAGAGCTGTGCAAGAGGAATATGAAAGAAAAAGCTGCGCAATGTATAGAATATGTTGTGCAATGAAAGGCAAAGTAATGAGTAGCTAATTTGCGCTAAGTGTATATACAAATCTACGCTGGAAGGAGGGAAAAAGCAAGTAAGGCTGCATTATAGAAAGAGGAATTGCTGCACAATGAAATGCAAGGAAAATGAATCAATTGTAATGAATAATGTTGCGAAGAGAATGCTGAGGTAAAGCTATACAAAGTTGAGGATTGTCTTTTGCAGGATACAATATAATGCTGCGGTAGAATAGTGCTGCGCTAAGATAGGAAGCAATACAATATATAATGCTAAAGCTGCGCAAAGAGAAAGGGTTGAGCAATATATAATGTTGCGGGAGTTATGAATAGAGGAAAGCTGCGAGAGGTAAGAAGATAAGACCACAAAGATATAATGCTGTGAGAGGTGGGAGCAAAATGCCAAACAATATAATGCTATAACAATATATAAATAACAACATAGATATTAGTAATGATAGAACCTGCAAACAAATAAACTTAGATAAACTATATTAAATGATGAAGAACGATTGCAGAGAGAAAGATAAACAACAACCGGAGATTAGAAATATAACAAAATAAACCATGCAGGACAGAGATATCAAAAGAATCATGCAAGAGCAAAGTTAAAAATACAGATTTAAGCAAAGCGAAATGTATATCGGATTCAAGAGATGCTGAAAAAGAATAGTGAGCAAAGATTAAATAAAATATAAACTTGCAAACACGATTGTTAGAAAAATGAGCGAGGATGTAAGAAATAGAAAACCCTTGCGGTTGCTTGATAGAGGGTGAGATTAGTATGAGATTTGATAAAAAAATAGAACATGCAAAACTGAAATCTTCCCTTGCAGTTTCCCGACAGAGGGAGGGATTAGTACTTTTTAGAAAAAATTGAAAAAGAGATGAAAGAACTAAGAATTGCAAAAAAAATGAAAGAGAACCCTGCAACCAAGAGTTAGATCAACAAAAATCTGATTTCTTCTCCTCAACGGAGATATCTTTCAACTATTCCTGCATGCACACTCAAAACAAGGATTAAACTAGCTCTGATACCATGTTAGAAACATAAAGTAAAATTAAAAAGATAAGGAAAGAATCCAAGAGAGTATGCAGTGAAAGAGATTAACCAAATACTAAGAGAGAGAGAGAGATTTTCCTTCAATAGATCAAACACAAGTTCACCAAAATGCTCCAAGAATCAAGACAAGAACTCAAGGATTTTGAAAGGGAAAAAAATAAGGAAAAACCCCTTGTGAATAATATGAATATGATACAAAGCCTAAAGAATCAGAGCAATAAGCTCAATACAATAATGAGAGCAACTTTGAGAAAGTGAGAAGTGAGTAAAGAGAGAAGATTATTCAACAAGTGTGTGTAGAGGCATCTCTTAAATATAGATGAGTGGAGGAGTTTGCATGTAACTCCCATCTTCTATGAATGCCACATTCACATTGTGTGTGTGCCAAATGTGAGATTCCTCTTAAGGAGGAATATCTAATTTCCTTATTAAATGAATTACAAAAAAGTGACATGTCCTCCTACTTGGACTAGAGGACAAATACAATATAGGATACCTTGGTTTATCCTTTAATTACATATTTTCACCAAGGAAAGATTAAATTCTAACATCTTTCCCATTCAAAGCATTTTAGACACTTTGCTTTCATGTGTTCACACTAGGGGAAAGGGACCAGTAGTGGCTCGGGGTCCAATAATCGCTCACTCATTTCCACGTGATAAAATCACCAGTAGTGGATCATTTATATACCAATAATTGATCATTTTTTAGCTTTTTTGATTCATGATTGGCCCATTTGTGAACCACTACTGGAGATTTGTGAACTACTACTGGGACATTTGTCCACAAGTAGTGGTGGTTTGTGGTGATTTGAGTGAGCGGTTATTGGTGCAATGGGGGTCTTGCGTTAGTCAACATTTTTTTTTACCACTTTTTGACCCTTACGCTCATAACATCTCCTATAGATTGTGTCGTTATTGGCTAGAAGCTGAAACCTTAGCTTTAAGTAGTTAAGTCACATACAAAAACAACTAAAAAAATTGTCGAAATCTGATATCATTTGCTACCTCAATTAAGCGCATGAAGTTAGCTATAGCCACTATTGGTCCATTTCCCCTACATTCCACTAAATTGTCACTATTAAATTGTGTGCTAGAGTCCCAACTAGAGCAAGTATACATGTGGATATCTTGACCAATACAATAATCATTTCATGCTGATGACCTTCCACACGCTTATCCAATTGGTGTCATTTATTTGGATTTTGTAGACATCTCCAATTAACGAGTGAATTACCCCCCAAAAGATTTATTTGGAATTTTTGTAGATAAAGGAAAGTGCCTAATCACCAAGCATTACAATGCGTTGATCAATATTTGCAGTTGATCACTAGACAGATCTTCCATGTCGTTTGATATCTATACCCGCTTTTCTTGCTTTTATTGTTTCATGCTTTTCTGGCGACCTAGATCACTATAGGCGTTGTGATTATATGACATGTATTTGTATAAATATGGTCTTGTACCTTATTATCTTTTGGCTCATTAAGTATTATGATCATCTCCACATTTCATTGTTTAACATCTCGTCTTTAAGAGGGACCTCAAATGGAAATGGTTTGATTAATCCATTGTGAATGTATGTTCTATAATCTTGTCAATTTCTATTTAGAACACATTTCAATTTGTTAGGCTATGGAAGTCGTTTGATTGTATACAAATATAGAGTGAAAGTTCAACTTTGGAAGAGGGCTAGATAGATTTGCTATTTTTGGTGTCCCCTCTTTAACCTTCATTTTCTTGAACACTATGACCTTCTATCACTTTTTGTTGTCATGTCTAGGGTAGTGTAGATTAATTCTAGAAGTAGGTTGTTGGCACTCATACATTTCTAGAAGAGGTTTAGTTTATATAACCAATGTTATCACAATAAATAGTTGACCTTCCTTCCTAGAAGACTGACATTTTGGGACAGACTATTGGGCAATGCATTTCCAAGCCATTGGGGTTCTTAAAGACTAGTGAAAACCACAACATTGGTACAATCAATATTGGACCTAAAACATGTAGGCGCTGTGACACACAAATCTATCAACATTTTTTCTAGCACAAACTTAGACTTGGATCCTACATTGTCCTATTGTTAAATTTGCGCTAACCAATCGCATGACAAGGTAGGGATACATTGCTAACATGTAAGTGTTTGTTTGGAGGGTTTTTGCTTATTAATCGGGTTCTCATATAACATTGCTATTAGTTACTTTAGCGTAATTGAGGAGTTTGAACATTTTCTTTTCAAAGCACCTTGCATCTCCTAGGGGCCCTTGATTCTGTATCTGACATGTTGAGAAACCTCATTTTTATTAGAGATCTAAATTCTATTAAGCACAAGGAACTAGCTTGCAAAGTTTTTTTTTATAGAATTTCCCCTTCACTTATCTATTAAAGCTTCTCCTCACCATGTGGTGATTTGACTAAGGAATAATTTAGTGCCACAATAATCAAACCTTTTTCTTAGTTAATTAGAATGTCGAGAGTTTCTTGAACATATCTCATTATGGGGGAATCTTGCCTTTCCACAATTAATTTGAATTTCATTTTTTGGAGCAATAGCTCTCTTTGATGGAACATGTTCACAATGTCACAAATGTATGCACTACACCATGTTATAGAGGTTAGTGTGGTCTTTAAGTGGCTCTATTTCCTCCAAGGTGAAGGCTTAAAGCAGTTCAAAAGGCTTCTTGTTGGAAGCATTCTTGAGTGGGTGAGCTATTTTGTGTTTGTTCAAAGAGAATAATGATTGCATTTCTTTCGAAGCATCATCAACATCAGTGGGCCTTGATGGAGATATTGATTGATTCCAACTTTTGGTATAGTTAGATGCATTTGAAATGTTGGAATAATGGAATGGTGTGTACTGAGAGGGGAGGGGTGAATCAGTACCTTTAAAACTTTTTATCAATTAACCTTTAATCCTTTAGTAATCAATTCCTTGCATTACCCACCATATGTGCTATTCTATCTTTATGCATGTAATATCAAATCATAAACTTAATTTGCATGTAAACATTCATAGAAACATTCATTAAATGTAATGACACATGACACAAGAACTGGTAACGCAGAAAACCCTTATTAGAAGGTAAAAACTGCGGTGGGGATGAAACCCACAAAACTTCACTATCTGTAGAATGGAAGGTGCCAGTTAAGGCTTACAAGTTTGATCACTTCTGATGATCTTACCCTGTTAGGAGTAACATGTTCAGACTGGTTAAGGTCTACTCTGTTAAGATATTTAGCAACATTGTTTAGTGTGCACTTGGTTAAGAGATTTACAAAAGGATTGTTAAATCCACCTTCTTAAAGGATTTCTTCTATTTGCTACACTTGTTAGAATGTAGTCAAAAATACTTATTGACCTAATTATATGCAATCCTGAATTGCTGAGTACAAATCCTTTAAATTTTACAATATGATGCATCACCTATAGTGATTGATTAATACCTTTGTTCTGCTCGGTAGCCTTGAATCTTGTTCTTTATAACTAATTTCATCTTTTTCTATCCTTCTGCATGAAACTCTGTATCTGATCCATAGATGTCTGCTGCGGCTACAATCATCATCACATAATTTTGTTCTGATTGACTACACATCTATTTATACAATGAATTGACCTAAATAGGTTTCACACTTAACTATGAAAACTCTATGATCAAAGGTTCACAACTTGACCTTGATCCTAGTTTGCAAGTTTTCAATAAGTTAGACTGATTAAAACAATTACATTTTCTTTACTTGTCCCTCACGAAATGGTTTTAAAGATAAGATTTAAAGCTAAATATAAAACTTAAGTGTTTTATCTGACGTGTAACTCAGATCCACATTTCTCGGAATTAAAGATGTCTCTCGGAAGACTGGTGCTCGGGTTGCTCTGTAGTCTTTCCTTGGTGATGTCTTTGTAGACATCCTGATTCTCGGTTTGCTTTGTAGACTGTCTATCGATGTTCACCGTGAACTTGTCTATCAGGGTCCTTTGTGGACTTGCCTATCGGTTTACACTGTTAGCTGCTCTGTTGGGTTACTCTGTAAGTTGTGTTGTCAGTTTACATTGTAACATGTCTGTCGGTGAAAACTAGTTTCGGTGACCTTTGTAAACTTGTTGTGTCGGGTTGCACTATAATCCTGTCTTTCGGTGATCATGTTACCGATGGTTCAAAAACTATTTCCTTTGCATACTAATGGAAAAATCTGATCATCAATCTCCCCCTTTGACATTAGTATCAAAAATTGATATGTGCAAAACTATATACACCATATGTTTCCTTGTCAATATGAATCCCCCTATGTGCATGGATTAGTATGATATATGTACATGTATATACACTTTCCTTTATACATATATTTAGCCCTTTCATCATTTCCCCTTTCATCATATCAAATTCCCCCCTTTTTTTATAATAATGACAAAGGTGTCATACTTACAATTTGTCAAAAATTTGGGAATGAGATTTTTGAATGTCCTCTATTTGCTTTTCCCATTGTTCTTTGAGGTGCTCAAGGGTCATGATCTCCAAGGTGATTCTTGCATGCATATCATATATGCTTTCTGTTACAGACATTTCCGGGGTGATAATCAATTGTCTTGCCGAAGTCATATGCTGTTGCAGTAATGTTAGATTTCGTAGTAGTAGAGCTTGGAGCTCGGTTACCTCATCTTTGAATTTGGATCCTGCCTCTAGAATCTCAAGTCTCAACCTTTTTGCTTCCATAATCTTATCATAATGCAACTTGAATGCATTATCATTGGTTGTGAGACCTTGTGCACTAGTATTAAGATCTACATCTATCTGTGCAATCTTTTCACTACTCTCCTTAGTGAATTGCTCTATTGTGCATAACTTTTGAACTAAGGTTATAACTTTTGAAATAAGTGGTTCTAATGTATTCACCAGTTTAGATAGATTTACCTTGTTCTTTGCCACTTCTTGGCTGATTTTCTCTGTTAGCTTGTATTGGTACTTTTGCTCTGCATGTTCTTCTATTGCCTTCTCTGCATCTACATTCTGTGATGTGATGGCTTCGGTAAGAACTGCTAATTGATCAAGTATAGGAACATTTTGAACAATGTTGGTATCAGGTACAATCTGTAATAAGATATCCTTTGTAGTTTCTAGTACCTGTGTGTCCTTGGTCTCCTTTTTGAGTTTATCTTGTATATCTTTCCTTTTACAAAGTTCTGCATACTTTGTAAGTGACTCTGGATCTAATGTCCTAGGATCATAGTCTGGTATTTCAATGATCTCATCCGAGGTGACTGGATTTTTATTCTTCTTCTTCTTTTTATTTACAATTGTGGTGGAGGCAGTTGTATGTAGTACCATAGCAAGATCCTTTGCTTGGTCTGATGTACTTAGTGAAGGCTTTGGGGGTGTTGTGCCTTTTACCTGCTGCTCGGTATTTACCTGTTGGTTGGTAGTGGATGTCTCTACATCAACCTTAGCTTTATTTGCAGCTTCTCATTCAGTTCCTTTGGTGTAGCATTACCTTTTTCTTCACTTGCATCTTTCTTCTCCCCATCTGTTAATTTTTGTTCATCAGTGGTGCTTTTCTACTCTTCTTCACATTTATCCTCGGGTATGCTTGCATCATGGTCGGTGACTTCTCCTTTTCTGAGATGATATTGATAGCTTGTATCAATAAAGGTATTTGTCTTGGTATATTAACCTGTGCAACATCCACTGTTGTGTCCTGTTCCTTGATTTTCTCGGTGGCACTAGTGACATCTTAATCTGCCTTTACCTCATCGGCAGGATCTCCAGTGATATCTATTATTGTCACATCTTGGATTGTGACATCTGTTGTGTCCTTTAATATTTTAAAATATGAGGTACACCATCCATGGCCTTGCTTGCATGTGTTGTCAATTCAACTAGATTGACATCTTCAATGTCATTTATTAAGATGTGTTCAGGTCTCGGTGTTGCCTCTTTCTCTTCATATTGAGGCTTCTCGGTAAGCGCTAATACTTTCTCGGGGCTAGTATCCTCTTTAGGTAGATTGAATATTTTTCTCCAAGTATCATCACTTTCCTTTTCAAGTTCTATTAAGCTTCCCTTTAGTACTTTGTAGGCTCTCAATTTTGCTGAGAACTTTTTTGAATGCATCTTCATCATTTCATCAATTTCTTCCATCTTTGACTCGGGTGGCATAATTGACACTAGGGATCTTTCCCTTATTTGTCTTTCAAAATTCAGTGAAAATTTACACCTTGTTGATTACATGTCTAGAAGTTCTTGTGGCATCATCTTATCAAATGTATAGGTATATATTTGAATATACACATTGTCTTGGTGATGGATTCTTCTATTTTATTTTGATCCCCGGGAGATAAGGTTAGCCATTTCCTAATCTTAGGATTAGATATGCTACCTATATTGACTATTGATGCAACAATCTCATCAATTGTCATAGAAAATTTGTGCTTTTCAGGTTGTTCATCTTGTTCAGTGTCTTCCTTGCTTTGGATTAATCTCCTTCTTCTCTTTTGTTATGATATTTGCTTAGTTTGAGGCTTACTTTTATAAGTCCTCACTTGACCTTTCTTAATCGGTGGCGAGTCTTCTTTTATACTTTGACTCCTTGTTCTAGATGCAACAATTGTCCTTGGTTTCTTTGGGGGTGGTGCATCAGACTCCGTTGATTCAGAATCACTCACTTGTTCACCTTCACCGATGGGTGACTGTCCCTTGGTGGCTTCTTGTTGTTTTGTTTCCTCTTCATTAACCGACAACTTATTTTCAAGTGTCTTTACCATTTTGGTCTTCTTTCTGTCGATATTCTTTACTACTAGGCCTGTTTTGATTCTGGCCTTAGCTTCTTCATAGGTGCCAAATTTTGGTAATGATTTGTCCAGTGGTTCATTTAATAATGCTTCAATAGAATTTGTGGCCTGATCTATGTTTATATCATAGTCAAGTGGTGCTAACCATGCTGTCCTCTGTACAACTGGTTTGATCAAAGTTGTATCGGTGTCCACCATGAAACAAATATCATCTTTATATTGATCCACCAGTTGTTCTGGTATCCCCATCCTTTTCTGCATTCTGTCCTTGAATCAGGTTAAATATGTTAGTAATAACTGAGGGGGGGGGGGGGGGGGGNGTGAATCAGTGGCCTTAAAAATTTATCCAATTTCAAATTTAATCCACCAATCAATACTTCTCAAATTATTAAGTCCCAACAAGATGTATGCCTTGAATTACTTGAAACAAATAACTGTCTGTCGGTTTACCTTGTCTGTCCTTTTTCTCCTTGATAACCGATAAGCAGTAAACTGTATTTACTGATACTCAGTAAATATGCAGAGTATACCAGTCAATCCATAAGTGCATATGCAGAATGTAAAACAACAAACTAATAAACCATACACACATAACACAAGGATTTTAATGTGGAAACCCTGTTAAGGGAAAAACCACTGGGACCAGTACCCCAAATTTTCACTCTTCTGAAGTGAGCCCTGTTAGGAGCCAACCCTATTAAAGGT
>MU222994.1:7274-33262 GCA_018584345.1 Thuja plicata | reverse complement strand
AAAGGTTACAAACACACTGTTAAGTGCAACCTTGTTAGAGGATTTTGAATACATAGGTTGTCACTAAGTATCTGGCATCTACGCTACCATCCTTGAATCAGTCTCATGACTGTCAATAGGCTTTATGCAAATCTTACTACCATCCTTGAATTAACCTCCTTCTTAGACTATCAATAGGCTTTAGGTAAGACCAGTGCTACTATCATGAGTCAACCTTCTGGTAATCTGTTAGGATATACCTCAGTTACAAAAGACTGTTAAGACCTGCTCTGTTAAGAGACTTAATGCTTCAATGGTTAAACTGAAACAAAATGACCTATTTCTAATGCAACTTAATTGCAGATTTTCAGATCTATTTACTTACAATATCTTTCTGATCAATGTATCAGTACAATTCCTTTGTACTTAACTCTTTTTGCTCTGTGATGCTGTGCTTCTCTATCCGTCGGTGTCTGCAGAATTCCTTAGCTGTCCCTCAGCTTGATTGATCAGGACTGTATGAAGTTAATCCTTCATCAGTTTCTCTTTAGCATCTTCTATCACTTCACTCCCTTGTGTATCTGATTACTTTTAGACCACCATGGAGAATGAATTATGATTGTCTCTTATATAGACATGATTTTCCTTAATTCTAGGTTCTTGATTCTTGATTCTTGGCGTGAAAAACAATCCAGCCAAATTGATTTATGGCTTTAACTCCTGATTTATCTTGTAGTTATCTTCTTGCCAACTATACAAATCATTTACTTAACTGTGGTCGAATAAAACAAATAAAACAACCAGTTAAGTCTATCTTTTAGCTCTGCCAGCTAGATATTTTGTCATTTTCTGAACTCTCTGTTCTGTCGGTCAATTCTGCAGTTCATCGTCGGTGACAACTGTCAGTTCCGTCGGTGTAGCTTCAGTTAGCTTTGGGATCTCCATCTGTCAGGCATCATTAGATCTTGCTCGTCGGGCAACACTATTTTTAGCTCATCGGGCATCCTTTGATTCTGCTTCTTCAGGCAACACTGTCTTCTGCTCGTCGGACATCACTGTGACTTTATCTCTGTCTTTACCAATGGTGTGCACTCCACCGGTGTAGTATGTCACTTAGTGAATACTTGAGTTTTATGCATTGCTGAAAGCATAACCTTTATTCTATTGATTCTCTGAAGTCTTTAGAATTATGTATATGACCATACAGATGATATCAAGTTGACATTAATGGCAATACAAATCATTAACTGATTTAATGTCTTGCATCATCTTCAACTTAATATAGTCAACCATTTAATCAGTTACAAGTCAACTGGTTTGATCAAAGTATTATCGGTGTCCGCCATGAAACAAATATCATCTTTATATTGATCCACTAGTTGTTCTGGTATCCTCATCCTTTTCTGCATTCTATCCTTGAATTAGGTGAAATATTCATCTATGACTAATATAAAGTTGTCCCCTAGTGACTTAATGAATTCACTAATTTGTATTGTCACTGGTCGAGTAGTGTCCCAATTGACATTACCGATAGATGGGAAGAAGTCTTGAATGTAGAAGAATATACACATGAGTGAACCAAACTTACATGAATTAGATTTCACTGACCTAATGGTCCTCATGTTCTCCTCTAATTTCTTTTGTAGAAGCTCGGATAGATCCAGTTGTAGACCCTTCTTGACAATCTAATGGGCAGTGGCAACTACTTCGCATGCAATGCTATTCAGTCTACTAGCTTGGAATACCTTGTATCCCAACACACATGCACCAAAATTTAGTTCTGGATCGGTGATAAAATTTACCTTCAATCCTCTGCCATCCCATACTGCACCTGTCATATTTTATATGTCGGGTGGAGGAGGATGTTTGAGTGCTTTTTCCTTGTCGATTACTGGATAACCGATTACTGTGTGTATTACATCCTTGGTAATCGATTTTGGCTCATCCAACCACATCTTTCAGTCATGTACCCAACTAAGAACTATCCAGATCCACTCAGTCTTGAATTCCTTCCGGAACATCTGGGCATTTGTCAGCCCTTTCACCTCAATGTGTTTATGTTCATCTTTTATGGTTCTGTTTGTGCAAAGCTTCTTGTAAGCTTCCTCAACTTCCAGATCTCCAATTTCTACAACTTTGCAGTGGATATAGGCTCAGAGATCCTCGATTAGAAAAACCCTAGGTGGTATGCTTGAAAATGCTCCAATGTCGTCGGGTTGTGAAGCAACTTGTGGGTATAATTTATACTTAGGCTCTTCACATGTAGTGTTCTTGATTAGGTTGACCTTTTTATCTTTGGCATTCTTGATCTTGGAAACGCGAGATGTGGTTGCCATTATTTCTGGAAATTAGGGATTTTATCAAAAATAAATTGTGAGCTCGGTGAGTCTTAGTTACTCAATCGACCTGCTGTTGCTACTGTGAATATGTCTAAATGTCATGAATTTTATTGTGAGTCACTCTGCAATCTAGTCGTTGTTCTTCGTTCTGTGCTCTTCTCTTCGCTGTTAATCTCTTTGTGAATGAATGAGCCTTCCGTCACCTTTTTATAGACGATGCCCTTAGTGGTGTAATAAATTATTTTACCCACTTCTTGGTGTTTAAAGACGGAGTCGCTCGGGGAACATACTAACTTCATTCTCGGTGAGAATGCAATGCTCGAGGTAAGTGTCAATTCAATTGACCTTTCACATGTTTACTGATGGTGCTCAGTATGTGGCAAAGACTAATTGTCTTTTTACATGATTATGAACGATGCTCGGTTTACATTAACAACTTAGCTTTTATATGTTCATCGATGATTCTCAGTATGCATTTGACCTATGTGATTGTATTCATAAATTTATAACAAGTAATACCATAGTGCATATTTATTCATGCTAGTTTGGCATATTATCAATGTATATTGGAACTGATGTAAAATATAACTTGTTGTAGTGCAATTCCATAGTTACTTGTTTTGCTTAGGTGGGGGTGGTGATATCACTGGATCCATTGGATAAGGTGCCACCAATTGTATTGCTTGGTCTAACATCATCTGTGTTCATAGCTTTCCTCCATATTTTGTTTCTCATTCTCCTGATGTCTTCAATGGTATTTCCATTGGTAAAAGTGCTTGTCTCTGTCACTCAGTCTCAATAGTCTTTGCTTAGATGACCGACCCTATGACAATGTAAGCATGCCATACTGGGGTTAGTCCAGCTTTTAGGTTTTCTCATCCATTTTCTCATGCAGTTTGTAGCTATGTGTCCATATCTACCACATGCTGTGCAGTTTGTCCATGTGTTGTAATCCCAAACATATGAGTTACCGACTCTTTTTGGTTGATAAGAATTTTGTTGTTCTTTTGGCTTCCATGCTTTCCTTTTCTTTTTCCTCCATTCAAGAGATGTGTGCCCATGCATTTTGCAAGTAGGACAATATTTTTCCATGTAGTTTTCTTTCTTTGGTTGTTTCACCTTAGATCTACATTCATGTGCTTTGTGTCCTTTCTTGTTACAGTTATAACAATTTCTTATGAATGTAGATGTGGATTTAGGAATACCTTTATCTTTTCTCCTTCAAACATTTGATGTGTGGCTTGGTTTTCCACATTGATTGCATGACTGCTTCCTTGGACTTGGATTTGTGTAGACATATTTTTGATCAACTTAGTATGATGATTCTCCATGCTCGGCATACCCTAGACCGGTATTGTTGTTGACTCTTCTTTGTCCATCCAAAAAATTATCCATTCTTTTTGCACTTTCTTCAGCTTTCTTGATCATATCATTGTGATGTTGCTGAATCCTTACTTCATGCTTCAATCTTTCATTTTCTTCTCTTAGCTCACCAATAACTTCCAATTTCCCATTGAGTTCTATGTTCACTCGATTTGCCTCCTGACTCATAAGAACAATTTGATTGGTGATCTCATGATGATGTTCAGTAAGTCTTTGTATTTATGATTCTCTCTCTTGTAGCTTTTCAGTGATCTTCCTCCTGTCATCAATAGCTAGTGTTCTTTCTTTCTCAGCTTGTCTAGCATTATTCATAACATCAATCATCCTTACCATCTGTGTCTCTTGACTGATTTGCAGTACCTTTACTTTCTCTGTCAGATGTTGAATGATTTCATTCAGACTTGTAATGCTTCCTTCTGATGTGTTTGATGTATTGCTAGATGTAGATCCTAATGACTCAAACAAATCATGTATCTATTCTTCATGATAGTTTGTTTCATTACAGCGAGATTCCATAACCTCTCTTTCATCCAATAGCTCTCTCATCTTGATTCTCGCTTCTTTATATTTCTCATAGAAGATCTATATCTACAATTTTTGATTCTCAATATTCTTGTCTAGCTTATAACTTTCCATTGTATGATATTTTCTCTCAAGTGATTTAAACTTTTCCAAATAAGAGATCTAGCTCTGATACCAATTGTTGGAATAATGAAATGGTGTGTACTAAGAGGGGAGGGGTGAATCAGTACCCTTAAAACTTTTTATCAATTAACCTTTAATCCTTTAGTAATCAATTCCTTGCATTACCCACCATATGTGCTATTCTATCTTTATGCATGTATTATCAAATCATAAACTTAATTTGCATGTAAATATTCATAGAAATATTGATGAAATGTAATGACACATGACAGAAGAATTGGTAACGCAGAAAACCCCCGTTAGAAGGTAAACACTGTGGTGGGGATGAAACCCACAACGCTTCACTATCTGCAGAATGGAAGATTCCGGTTAAGGCTTACAAGTTTGATCACTTCTGATGATCTTACCCTGTTAGGAGTAAAATATTTAGACTGGTTAAGGTCTACTTTGTTTAGATATTTAGCAACACTGTTTAGTGTGCTCTCAGTTAAGAGATTTACAAAAGGATTGTTAAATCCACCTTCTTAAAGGATTTCTTCTATTTGCTACACTTGTTAGAATGTAGTCAAAAATACTTATTGACCTGATTTTATGCAATCCTGAATTGCTGAGTACAGATCCTTTAAAGTTTACAATATGATGTATCACCTATAGTGATTGATTAATACCTCTGTTCTGCTCGGTAGCCTTGAATCTTGTTTTATATAACTGATTTCATCTTTTTATATCCTTCGACATGAAACTCTGTATCTGATCCATATATGTCTGCTGTAGCTACAATCATCATCACATCATTTTGTTTTGATTGATTACACATCTATTTATACAATGAATTGATCTAAATAGGTTTCACGCTTAACTATGAAAACTCTATGATCAAAGGTTTACAACTTGACCTTGATCTCCTAGTTTGCATGTTTTCAATCAGTTAGACTAATTAAAAAAATTACATTTGCTTTACTTTTCCCTCGAGAAATGGTTTTAAAGATAATATTTAAAGTTAAATATAAAACTTAAGTGTTTTATCTGACGTGTAACTCAGATCCGCATTTCTCAGAATTAAACCTGTCTCTCGGTAGACTGGTGCTCGGGGTTCTCTATAGTCTTTCCTAGGTGATGTCTTTGTAGACATTCTTCTTCTCAATTTTATCTGTAGACTGTCTATCGGTGTTCACTGTGAATTTGTTTGTTGGGTTCCTTTGTGAACTTGTCTGTCGGTTTACACTGTTAGCTGCTTTGTCGGGTCACTCTTTAAGTTGTGTTGTCAGTTTACATTGTAACCCATCTGTTGGTGAAAACTAGTTTTGTTGACCTCTGTAAACTTGTTGTGTCGGGTTGCACTATAATCCTGTCTTTCGGTGATCATGTTACCGACGGTTCAAAAACTGTTTCCTTTGCATACTAATGGAAAAATATGATCATCAGTGAAATCCTAATTGAGGTAATATACCCTAATGGCATTTTATTTTTTATACCTTTTTGGCTTAAATAACATAACTATGATGATTCAAGCCATGGGTAGACATACTCTACCAAATGCACTCTCTTTCCATGAGAGAAAAAAAAAACAATTTGATCCATGTAGGGAAGCTATCTTTGAAGCTTGTCTTGTAAGTAAACCTTAAGATATATCTTATGGTTGCTCCTAGTCAACCATAGTTTACACCACTTGCAGTTCCTTCTTAGGTACGTACCATGCTCACATAAGTAGTTCTTGCCTCATCTTTTGATAATATTGATTCAGAAAGAAGCATATCAAACACATGGATTGACTAATGAGATGGAAGAGCTACCGAGGTAATCATCATGTAAGCTTTAAAATATGACTCTTTCACCCTTTGTATCCCTAGGTTTTGCTACAATTAATATGACTCATATTGTTGCCTAGTCTTCTAGACTCTTTCACATGAAGGGGCATGAGTTTTCATAAATCCATTGT
The DNA here is from genome assembly GCA_018584345.1 of Thuja plicata. Classification (NCBI taxonomy): domain Eukaryota; kingdom Viridiplantae; phylum Streptophyta; class Pinopsida; order Cupressales; family Cupressaceae; genus Thuja; species Thuja plicata. The sequence continues at coordinate 26,977 of MU222994.1, read as the reverse complement.
CCCATTTTCTACATAAAAATTTGGCAAAGGAATGTCCCACACTTGTAGCCTCATCCTTGGTGTACAAATTTTAATATAATCCATTTTCATGTCTTTACTATTGGGGGCACTTATATTGATATGATAGAATGAATCCTTAAAATTCTGTGGCTTTGGTCTAAGAGTTACAAGTTCTTGACCAAGTGATAATGTTTACACAAGTTTGATAGTGAAAGAATCCATATGAGAAGACGAGATTCTAAAATGGCCCCTACCATGGTAATTTCATTCTTTCAAATAAACTAGTTAGCAAATTAATTTCTACTGGGAGAAACACGGGAACTATTGCCAATATGTCTATGCCATCAAGGTACCCTATTCTACATAATCCCTTAGAAAAGCACCAAAACCACCTAAGCTTGCTTCATACCCAAAAATATGCTTGGGTACCCACTCATGGATTAAAAATATAAGAGTGATTCAAAGATAGTTGAATCAGGTTGAGGTTGGCAGACATTTTAATATTTCACATTGATGGAGAAGATATCATTGAACTCTTTTATGTGGGAGCTTTGTCACTCCTAGGCTAGGTTAATCTACATTGTGGAGCCATGAAGTGGAAAAATAAAGCTATTCAGCAACCTAAAAAATATGAAGGAAGAGTTTCCTTGTATTTTTAGTGTAGAGGTGGAAGGAGAGATCAAGGGTAAGCCAAAATCCCTCTAAATTAGTTTGATTTCAAATGATAAGTTGGTCAAAGTACATGATGGATTGTAGAGCAATCAACACATTATTCACAAAGACAATGATAGTTTCCCTTAACATTTATACAAACTAATGTTTTTTTTGGATTACGTGGATCATGACACCCTAGTGAAGACCATATATCTTATTAGGGATTTCTTATTGACATTGCATTCTTATTTAAACATCACTAAATTGTAAGGTATATAAGCCGTTGTAACATTCTTTGTCATCTCTCTCTCGAGACTACACAACAAAGATGGCTATGTGTTTTGCATCAGACTTATTTTGGAAAGAACTCAATTTGTAGTAGAATGAGTATTGTAGTGTGCCATGATGAGCCATAACAAATTCTTGATGGAGAAGGCCTTGATGTTCTAGCCCTTCTCAAAGAGCTAAATGAGACGTATACTTGCTAGTTTGATGACAATTTGGTTGTGGAAGCTTGCAACAAGGAAGATATGATTGAATGAGTTTGTAAATCAAGGATTGTTAGAGAAACACCATGATGATCTTGTTTTTCTTGATGTTAGACCCCTTTTCCAAAACTAGAGCTTACTAATTATGGTTATCCAAAAATAACAATGAGGACCTATGGATAAATTGGGAAATAATTTCCTTTGTAGTTAAATGATCAACTTAGAGTTTATGTCAAATTAATAAAAGATATTTCAAATTGTCTAGAGGCCAAAAGATGGTGTGGGTTTTGGAGGAGTTCAATTTAGTTGTTACTTGACCTTTTTGAGGTCCAACCACAAGCTGAACAAATGCAATTTTTGATTGGTTTGTGAAAGGAAGAAGTGTACACTTGGAGAGGGTTTTCCCAATATTGATGCAAGATTCTCTCCCTTTTAATGTAGGGTTTTTCAGCACTTGAATTGCATTTTGTATGTGGATTGCATTTAAGGAAAGTTTTGGACTCATTTCACTTGTTCATTTTGCTAATTGTTTTTGTTATTCTTTAGAGGCTATCAAACCTGTAGAGGAGACTCAATAATGGGATTTTGATGGTTTCTAGGTGGACTAAGGACGAGAGTCAAGGGTTCATCCAAGTGCAAGCTCATTTAGAGTTCACCATTATGAAAATTGGTTTTATACATATTTATTTTAGAAGTGTTGGGTTTGCTAGTGATTTGTGAGTGTAGTGTTGAATTTTCACTTCTAGTTTCATTGTAGCTATTTATTTTACTGCTATTTCATGTTTAAAGCAAATATTTTTTCCTACAAAATAATTGTTATATGTTGGGTGAAATTTCTCGAGAAACTATGTTGTTTTGTTATGTCTACAAGCACCATTTTATCTAAGTTGTGAATAAGGTATTGCAAAGGTGCTATAGAAGTGATTTATTGTAGGATATTAGTCCAGGATACCAAAATATGTGTTTCTTCATGCTACAAGTCTGAATTCACATTCACATTTATATATCAATTCACGTTCACATTTATATATCAACTTATGTTAACTCTTTGACATTTTTTGAGTGTTTATCCAAGCAATTTTCTTTTCAATGTTTGATATATTTCTAGCTATTAGTAAAGCCTTGATAGAAGAAGATAAAATGCTAGATTTAATTTAAATAGTTAGCAAGGGTTATTACAATTATAGTAGAGTTGTGATTTTGCTAGCTTGAGGGTTTAACACAATTGATGCAATCAAGTGAAAAGGAAGAAAGAAAGTATTTGCAACATGAGAGGAGTAAAGGGCTTTTGGATAGTTCATCATAAAATAAAACGAAGTGGATACTCAAAAGAAGGCTATGGCTAGTGCTAAATAATTTCATAAGAAGTTTCATCTTGACATTGAAGATAAAATAAAATAACACAGAGCCATGTGGAGACCAAAGAAGTGATGAGGATGCTAGCAAAGAAACATCAAACATTGGTGTCTATGCAGGAGAAAGGAAGTACTTTAGAAGTTGCCAAAGCTTCAAATTAAAACTCTTCTAAGACTTCCTAAAGCATTTTCTTATATGTAGATGAAATATCCACCCTAAAACCATCTTCTAATTCTATGGATGAAACTGCAAGATATTTGGTTGCAACGAGAGTCACCTATAATAATTCAGATGAAGAATTAAAGAGTTTAGTTCCCTTTATAAAATATGTGGACATGATGAGTACTTTGTTTCCAAGACAATGTTATTAGAAAGACCAAGATTCAAGTAGAAAAGAGCTCAAGAATAAGTTGAGTGAACTCTCAAATGCTACCTTTAATGGGACAAGTGAAGCTACAAACCTTTTTCACTCTTCACCCCATGAACAAGAAGGATGTTATTCAATATACAACTCTAGATCTTGAAGATGTTGCTTATGACTGGTTGTGTCATGGTATGACTACTCAAGGACATAATCAGGTGACTACTTTTGATTAATTTAGTCAAAGGTTAATAGATAAATTCAAACTCAAGGATGAAGAAGAATATTTTAGGGAGCTGTCTAAACTACTTGGAAAACCAAATATGTCAATGTATATGTGGAAGGTTTTTTTAGAAAGTTATTATGGTAGCGAATATGTTGGAGAAAATTATTATATGCTTTTTAAAAAGGTTTTGAAGAACTTGTTGGGGCTTGGTTAAGGTTTTTACACTTTCTACCTTGTAGGAAGAAATTAAAGAAGATTATAACTTGAGACTTCTATGCCTAAGAAACCAATGACCCACCAAGAAAAACCTCCTAATATTTGGAAGTAAGGGAAAAATTTAGAAAAAAAGATTTTCTTAACTCCACTAAAGACTGTGAAAAATACAGTGAATTAGAAGGTGGATGAGGAAACAAGGAGCAAAATTTTAAGGAAAAAAATTTGTTTCACTTGAAGGAAACCATGGGTTCCATGACACAAATGCTTGGGTAAAGGACAAGTGCATTTTTTTTTATAGATCTTGAATAAAAAGATAATGGAGATTTACATCATACTCAAGGAGAGGAAGAATAAAAATAGTTCAGCAAGGGAGACACTTTAGCAACTTTATCAGGAGCTCCAAGATATCATCCTTTCAGAGTTCAGGGATTTCTAGTTGGAAAAAAGAATAACTATCCTAATTGATAGTAGGGCTGCCCACAACTTTATAGATGAAGGTGTTGGAATTGTCCCAAGGGATAACTGAGAGGGGGGTGGTTGAATCAGTTATCAGCTAATTTAATTATTTCTTCTAATTAAGTACATAATATCATTGAGCACATGCACATTAAGATAACACAAAATAGAACACCACAATTTTGGTTATGGGGAAACCAAAATAGGTAAAAACCCCGGTGGGAATTAGCACCCACAAAGAACTGTACTTGAGTATAATAATCTCTGTTAGAAGATCTTATAACCCTGTTAGGAGTTTATCTTTACAATGCAATAAGTATAGTGACCTGGTTAAGGGTCAGACCCTATTAGGAGTCTTTTACAAATAACCCTGTTAGGGGTGAGGACTCATTGTCCAAAGGCACACTGCTAGAATGATGAAGGTTGCAACCTTCAGTGAAATAGATATACACTATATCTGATAATGAACTATTTGAGTAGACCTGCTGTCTTGATTAGTTCCAATGAATTGTATACACTCTCTGCTTCTTCACATAGATCTTTAATTGATGAATGAAATGGATTTACTGTCCCAAAACAATCAACATTTTGTTATGTTCTTTTTCTGTCTCTTTTCTTATCATTCACACTTGGTGATCTTCAAATGAACTAATATAAGTATCTTCTCCAAAAGATATGATCTTTGTTGGTTGTAGGAATCCCTCCAATGCTTCTCTTGTCAGATAAACAAAGCACACAACATAATTAAAACCACACAACTCAAACTGAATAGACACATCGCTTCACATAGTCAGATCCACCAAAATTACCCAAACGTCACACTTCGGTTGAAACACGATTAACACCTTTGGTTAATTATCTTTGTCTCATAACTAAACATGAATCTAAACACGCATATCCCATAGATAGGCACAACTGAAGAATCAATGAGATTAATGTCAGCTTTCAGAAAATAATCCTCTGAAATTGTGGCTGGTAAACAGAGTAACATAACTCAACTATTACTGAACATCTGAATCTATGTGTATGAACATGGTATAGTAACTATGTCTGAAACTTAAAAACAACCGCGCAAGGCTTCCACATATCCATACTGAAAAGTGAATACAATTCACCGCTATATACTATATGTTGTCATCAATGACAAACATACAGTCAACTATTTTCACAAAGGCAAATCTCCAACAATCTCCCCCTTTGACATTGATGGCAACATATGATTAAAAACACCATCAATCCAACAATGTCTTCTTTCTTTTTACAATCTTCTCAATATCCTCATCAAAGGTTCATCTTCACTGCTGCATCTCCTTTGACTGTGTTTTTATTTTCATGACTATATACTCCCCCAGAGTATATGCTTCCCCTTACTATATACTCCCCCTTTGACATCAATGGCAAAGGATGCCAAATATAGATAAGCTCAGGTACTACTCCAGAGGTAGAGTAGTCAACCACTCATCAGTCACCAAGGATTGATGCATTTTCTATGAATTCTAATCAGACTCAAGAAAGGGAATTACTCCCAGCTTCTACTTGATATACTCAAAAGTATCTTTTGATAATGGTTTCGTGAATATTTCTGCCAACTAATCTTTGGTGCTTACATAATCCAGCTTCACTTCTCTTTCTACAAATTTTTCTCTTAGAAAATGATATTTTATTTTGATGTGTTTTGTCTTTGTGTGCATCACAGGGTTCTTTGACATATTAATGGTGCTGGTGTTGTCATAATGGATGACAATGAGATAATCAATCTGAATTCCAAAGTCTTTAATCATATGTTTGATCCAAACCATTATTGAACAATTCAATGCGGCTGCTACATACTCAGCTTCTGCTGTTGACTGAGAAATATAGTTCTGATTCTTGATTGTCCAAGTAACCAACCTATCTCCAAAAAATACTACTCCTCCTAAAGTACTCTTTCTGTCATCAATGCAACCTGCCCAATTTGCATCTGTGTATACATGAAGTTCTACATTTTCTGAATTAGGATACCATAAACCATAGTCTATAGTTCCTTTTAGATATCTGAATATTCTTTTGATTTCCATTAGGTGATTTTGTTTAGGTTCAGCTGCAGATCTCCTAACAATGCCAACTGCATTAGATATATTTGGTCTAGATTGAGTGAGATATATGAGTTTTCCTATCATGGATTTGTAAAGTGTTTTGTCAACTGCTGTGGAGTCATCATTTTTAGAAAGCTTGCTTCCTGTTATCATGGGAGTGCTTATTGGCTTGTAATCTTCCATTTTGAAAGTATTCAATATCTCCTTCACATATTTAGACTGATTTATGAATATACCTTTGTCTTTCTACTTTACATTTAATCCCAAAAAGTATTTTATAGGTCCAATCATGCTCATTTCAAATTCACTCTGCATCTCTTTGGCAAATTCTGCACTAAGCTTGTCATTACCTCTAAAAATAATGCCATCAACAAAGATAGCAACAAGTAATAATCCTTCAGGTGTCTCTCTGATGAATAGGTTGCAATCTGCTGCTCCCTTTTTAAATCCAATCTTTGTTAAGTAGCCATATAGTCTCTCATACCATGCTCTTGGGGCCTGTTTAAGTCCATAGAGGGCTTTCTTTAGTCTGCATACCATGTCTGAATTGTCTGAAAGTTTGAATCCTTCAGGCTGCTCTATGTAGACTTCTTCCTTCAAGTCACCGTTCAGGAAAGCTGACTTGACATCCATCTGATATACTTTGAAGTTCTTGAATGTTGCATAAGCTAAAAACAACTATATAGCTTCCAGTCTGCTCACAGGGGCAAATGTATCAGAATAGTCAATTCCTTCTCTCTATGCATATCCTTTACATACCAATCTTGCTTTATTTCTTATCACTGTACCATCTTCATTCATTTTGTTTCTGAATATCCACTTAGTTCCAATCATGTTCTTGTCACAAGGTTTAGGGACCAATTCCCATGTGTCATTCTTAATTATTTGATCTAATTCTTCTTGCATTGGATTTTGCCAATCTGAATCATTACACACATCTTAAACACTTAAGGGTTCAATTTGTGAAATTAAACATACCTCTTCATCAACGGTTGAACCTTTTGCTCTGGATCTTGTCAAAACTTTACTGCTCTAATCTCCAGTGATATCTTCTTTTGAATGGTATCTGGATGTATATTTTGAAATTTTAGGTGTGACACTCTCATCTGTGATTCTTCTTGACTTGGCTCAGGGTTATTGCATGATACATCAATACAGTCAAACATTTCTTCTATAACTGTTTCTTTATTGATAGGTCTAGGTTCATCTTCAATCATAGGTGCATATTCATAATATCTTTCTTGAATCATGAACTTCTCATCAATCTTCACATGTGCTCTTTCAATGATTTTCTTCAACATTAAATTAAAACATCTATAAGATTTTCTCTCAAGAAAATACCTTCATCACTTCTAGCATCAAATTTACCAACACCATCATCTCTCTTGATGTAGCACTTGCTTCCAAAGATTTTGAAGTATTTTACTGTAGGTACATTACCAAACCAAAGTTCATAAGGTGTTTTGTCTGCGCTTGGTCTTAGTTGAATTCTGTTGATAGTATAGACTGCTACATTGAATACATCTCTCCAATAAGTGTGTGCAACTTTCCCTTCAATCATGATAGTGCATGCTGTGTCAAGTATTATCATGTTTCTCCTTTCTGCAATTCCATTTTGTTGAGGGGTTCTGGGTGCACTTAGTTGTCTTTTGATCCCATGTTCTTCGCAGTACTCAAGAAACTTGTCAGAGGTGAATTCTCCTCCTCTATCAGATCTCAGACATTTTATCTTTAATCCAAACTCATTTTCAACTTTAGCTTTGAATATTTTGAACTTCTCAAAGGCTTCAGATTTTTATTTCAAGAACGCAACCCACATCATTCTGGAGAAATCATCAACAGACAAAATGAAATACCTTTCACCATAGTATGATCTTGTTTGAGTAGGTCCACATAATTTTGTATGAACTAGATCTAATTTGTTCTCTGCAGAGTTCTGTTTTCTTCTGAATGAGGTCCTCACATGCTTTCCCATCACATATTCCCTGCACATAGTATCAACTGGTCTTGCAATACTAGGAAGGTCTCTTACTGCTTTGACATTGATTATCTTTACTATGTTTTTGAAATTGATATGACAAAGTCTTTTGTGTCATAGCCAACTGTCATCCACTTTTGCAACAAAACAACTTACTTTGGAGTTAAGCTGAAAAACATTACCTTTGGTCTTTGATCCTGATGCAATCATGTCTCGTTCTTTGTTGTTAATAATGCACCTGTTGTTTTTGAATTCTAACTGATATCCTTTATCAAGCAACTGTCCAACACTCAATAGGTTATGATGCAAACCATCAACATACATAACATCATCTGTTTTGTTCTTTCCATCTAATGTGATAGATCCCCTTCCAATGATAGGTTTGGGAGTGTTATCTCGAAATCTAACCATGCCACCTTTGTACTTGTCTAGATGTACAAATCTGTCTTTGTCTCCTGTCATGTGATGTGAACATGCTATCTATGATCTAGTCTGTTCTGATGTCTGCTTGTGAAACTAAAGCCAATTCTTGTACTTTCTTTTCATCTTCAATTTCTATTGTTTCAATCATTTTTTCATTATCTTTAATTGCAACGAATCCAATTTCATCTTCCCCTGAATCATCATCAGTCACACCATCTTCAACATGATAGCATTCCTTAGTATGTTTGGGTTTTTAATCTGATCTGAACTTCTTGACTCTTGTAGGACACTTGGATGCAAAGTGGCCAATTTTGTTGCATGAAAAACATTTGAATGGTAGTTGTCCTTCATATTTTCCTTAACCTTTCCTTTCTTTCTTAGCAATCATGGCGATGATTTCTTCTAGTTCTGTATCAACTTCTTCTTTCTCAATATTACTAGAGATGCTTAAGGATTTCTTACCATGGACTGAGGCTTTGAAGGCTGTTTCCATTTTAGGTTCTGTCTTTAGTCTTGATACCTCAAATGCATATATCTTACTGATCAAGGTTTCTCTTTTGAAGTCCTTTGAGAATTGCATGGTTTCATCCAAGATGTTTATCTTACTTTCATAATCTGCTGTCAATGTAGTCATCAGTTTGTCCATTATATCTTCCTCTGAGATTTCTCCATCATTGTTCCTGATTTCCGAGATTGCTTCATTAATCCTCTGATTGTAAGCTTTGATGTTTTCTTCAGGTAACATCTCTAAATTGTTGTATCTTTTCTTCCATGTCTTTCTACGCACATTCTTGGCTTGGATGTCTCCTTCGAACATGTCTTCTAGGTATTTCCAAATTGAATATGCTTTGTCTGCCTTCTTGATCTCAGAAAATTCACTGTCAGATAGGGCACTGATTAGGGCTTCTTTGGAAATTGCATTTTGGGTGAATAATTCCTTTTGTTTATTAGTAGTCTTCTTCTGCAAGGTCTTTCAAGGTAGGAACATCAATTGTGTGAGTAGAAACCTCATAGATCTCAAAACCAACGCACTGAAGATGTGTTATCATTTTGTTCTTCGAGTCAAGATAATTCTCTCCATCAAAATTAGGACCGTCTTTCCTGAAGTACACCATTTGATCTACCTTAAGCTGTTAGGCTTTCTCTCCAAGACACTTGGCTCTGATACCAATTGTTGGAATTGTCCCAAGGGATAACTGAGAGGTGGGGCACATTAAGATAACACAAAATAGAACACCACAATTTTGGTTACAGGGAAACCAAAATAGGTAAAAACCCCGGTGGGAATTAGCACCCACAAAGAACTATACTTGAGTATAATAATCCCTGTTAGAAGATCTTATAACTCTGTTAGGAGTTTATCTTTACAATGTAATAAGTACAGTGACCTGGTTAAGGAAGAAAATAATGAAGATAAAACTCAGAATGATCTGAAAGATGAAATATTCATTTAGAGAGGGAATAATAATTACAAAGAGAACAAATCCTTATAAAGGAGATTGAAAACCAGAAGGTGGAGAAACCTAGGTTGCATGATAATAATTAATAAAAAAATAATTATTATATGCCTAAAATTTAGCTTAAGTGAACTAGAGATAAAAAGTGACTTAATAATTAAATCAATAATGATTTAATTAATAATTAAAAATACATTTTTACTCTAACAAATAACTCCTAAATTCTACTCGATATACTCAAAAGTATCCTTTCTTAGTGCCTTAGAGAATATATCTGCAATGTGATCCTATGTAGTCACATAATCCAATTTGACCTCTTTTGTGTAACTTTCTCCCTTAAGAAGTGATACCAGATTAAAATGCATTTAGTCCTTGAATGCATCACTAGATTATTTGAAATACTTATATCACATATATTACACACATGATCAAAATTGCTTCATCATACACACAACCTTGATATCTATGAGATTCTATTTCATCCACAACACTTGTGTACATAAAGATGCTACACCAATATACTCTGCCTTTTCTATTAGATAATGAAATTGAATCTTTTTTCTTGCTTGTCTAGAATACTAGTCTATCTCCCAAGTAAAATGCACCTTTTCTTGTACTTCTTCTATCATTTACACATCCTGGCCAATCAACATTAGTAAAATATTTCAAAGAATAATCATCGTCTCTTGTACCATAATCCAAAATTTGGAGTCCCTTTAAAATATATGAATATTATTTTCATTGTCTTCTCATGTGATTTCCTAGGTCTAGTTTGATATCTTGTAGCCAACTAGATGACATGCTTAATGTGTTAGCACTATAAAATTTTTGTCATTTTGTGGTTCTTGCAAGTGTTTTTAGGGCCTGTTCTTCATGTTTTAGGTCTCTTGTCCTTAAAAACCTTGTTCATTTTCATGAAAAAACCCTAAACCCTCAATGGCTTGTTATATTTCATCATTGCTTTTTTTATGCCACTTAAAACACTTAAGTCATGTGTTTTATGTCGTCATCGGTGGGTTTGCTTTATTTTCCTAAGTCCTAGCGGGGTGCCTTTATTTTTTTCCTAAGTCAAATATTCTTGATATCCTTTATGTTTTCATCTGTCGAGCATGTTGATCTTGATCCGATGACTGACGCTTTGCCTCTGGGAAGATTTGATCGCAAAATACTCATCAAGTCATTACACGTAACAGACACGTGGACAGTGGTGGGGCCATACTATGTTTAGAATTGAAATAAAGTTCATGCAGATACTTTTAAATCTTACGGTTGGTATTTTGACTTGATCGCAAGATGCAACGATGATAACCTTTAAGCCATTCTGCTTGTTTGACATGTGTATGTTGTCAGAGCTTGGGCCCGTCAGCGGTGAACTAACTAGTGATTATATATCAGAAGATCCTATGGTTGGTGTAACGAATTTAAGTGGAGATGAGCCCAGTTTAACATTTAAGCCATCACGCCTAACAGACATATGGAAAGTGGCGGGCCAGTTCTAAGCTTTAAGTGGAGTTAGTGTGTAGGTAAGTTCTTTTGATCTTGCGGCTGGCGTTTTTCCTTGAGGGGGAAGATGATCTATGTTTATATTTAAGGCAATGCACTTGTTTGACACATAGCTCTGCTGAGGTCATGGATCTAGGGTTTCAAAGGAGATTAAAGGTACTGTAAGTTTGTCTTGATCCGACGGTCCGCGCGATGCCTTAAGAGGGAATTGCAGGTTGATTAATGTTTAAGGCATTGCAACAGAGTGCCACCTATCCAGATTTGATTGTTGGCTTACACGTGACTTAGTGGAGGATCTACGACTTGGTTTAAAAGTTAAATAAAGATGTGATCTCAGTTGTTGATGATGTTTTCGGTGCCAGGAGTAGCTATTATTGCTATTTTTTGAAAATTCAAATGCTTTCCTGAAGGTCTTCTTCTATGGTAACATGTTTCAGACGTGCAGGAGAGTGGATCGATGTTATTTTCATCCTTGGCTCAACATTAAGGGCATCTTTTAGTGGGTGAGAAAATTCTTATGGTCCTGGATGCATGAATTGTTGCATGGTGATGATATGGGTATCTAGTTTGTATGCTATTTGAGGGAATTCTCTGCCCAGGCTGTGTCTTTTTTGCCATTATGATTGGTCGATGGCACATCAAATTAGATCTTTTCTTAATGTTTTGGAGAAAGATCAGCTAGCGAGAGGAAGGACTGCATTAATTCCATAGAGGGATAGTTGTCTAACAACCCTCTCCTAGGGCTTTCCTCCTTCTACTTAAGCCCTTCTTTTCTCTGTGTAAGTGGTTCCAAAAGTTTTGGTCCCAGGGATATTCCAAATTTGTATTAGACTGTATTCAAGAAAAGATAGAAAGTTTCTTTGATCTTTTGCATATTATTGAGTGGTGTATTCCTTCATTCACGTTGATAGAAAAACTTAATTCATCATACTTAATATAAGTTTCTCGATTCCAGGTCTCTCCTTGTTGTTTTCCTTTTGAATTTTGGGTCTTCTAATTCATTTCATAGAATTTATCTGTGTATATGTTATATTCCATAGTTTTGATCTAGGATATGTTGGATGATATCAGTTTTGGTTACTGATCATGCTGTTGATACTCATGTTTTGTCGCTGATGTCAACATATATTTCTGTGAAGTAGACAGACTAGCTACTTGACTGGAAGGAGTGTACAGACACTGTACATATGTTTCAGAATGATCAAAGTTGGATTTATGTAGAAGTATGTGTGTTGACCTTATTCCTAAGGTCGCTTGGCTGAATGTTGCATACTGTGGATGTTACAATTGATTTGGTGAAGACTGGTTTTCTAGACTGTAACTGTGATTCTAGACAGAGCAAGTCTCTGTGTTTCAGGTATATCTTTCTGGCAAATATATTTTAGAACTTGCGAGCTTACTGATGGACATACGACATATGGTAGAGTAATGGGTTGACTTTGATTGTTGTTTGGATACTGATGACGTAAGATGTGGCATGTATTCTGGAGAAGACCTATTTGTTGGCTGACTTCAGACATGTAGCGTGTGAAATTAATTGTGAAAATGAATTACGGATCTGAAAGTATATGTGATGAATTGTAAATGATGTTTACTTGTTATAGATACCATGTGTATCTTAGCAAGGAGTTATGTAATTATTTGTATGATGGAAAGCCTTAATTGGCCGACCTAGTTAATTATGTATTAGGAAAGCTTAACTGGCTGACCTAATGAATTATTGTAAGAGGGTATATATGAATTATCTTTTCTTGTGGAGAAGGTGTGATAGATTAAAAAAAGGACAGAGATGTGTGGAAGCTGCAAAGTTTGTTGACTGCTGGATATAGAGCAGAGTTGATACTTCATTGGAACTGGCCAAGCAAAGATAGTTTCTATCTGACAGTTCGCTGGAATATGTATTTTCTTTATACACTTGATTCAGATTGTAAATCCTTGAGGGTGGCTTTAACCTTCTTTGGGCAGTGTGCCTTGGCAATGAGCCTACTATTTTCTTTGACTCCTAACAGGGTTTGTCTCCTAATAGGGACCGTGTACTGTAATGTTGTAACAAGCTCCTAACAGGGTTAATATCTTTTAACAGGGATACTATACTCTCAGTACATTATTTGTCGATGTTAATTCCCACTGGGGTTTTACCTTTTACAGGGTTTCGTCGACAACAAATATTGTGTTATGGTGTTGCATTTACTATGTTATCATTTACATTTGCAGATTTGGTTTACAAAGTTTAAAGTTTTATAATCTATATTACAACTGATTCACCCCCCCTCTTAGTTGTCTTGTGGACTGTTATTCCTAAAAATTGGTATCAAAGCTATTGGTCCTCAGAAATAAAGTTTAACAGCTTGAGGTGATCCTGAAGATGACTTGCTATAGGAAGGATAGTCCAAATTTTGATCCTGAAAACTTTGACAATTGGCAGAACAAGATGAGAACACGTTTGCTATGTCTGGAAATTGATTACTGGATGATAAAAAAGAAGAAATAAAAGGTAGCGACTGAGGATGAATTAGAGAAAGCCATTGAAGATGAAAAGAAGCTATTTTTCATGCAATATGGTTGCAAGGGAATCCTTGGTCAGCACACTATCAAAAGTAGAATTTACTGAAGTAAAGGACTTGGACTCTGCACATGAAATCTGGACAAGTCTGGAAGCACTATATGTTGGAGACAAGTTTACAAAGCAAGAAAAGTTACAGAACTAGAAGACAAAAATGGAATCACTGAAGATGACAAAATTAGAGCATATACATAGAGAATTACTGAAGTGGTTACTGGTATTAGGAACTCTGGAGGAACTTACAGTGAGGAAGAAGTGATTGCAAAGATACCCAGATCTTTGACACCTACACATAGAACCAAGGTTCAGGCTATAGAGGAGATCATACCTTTGAAACCGAACTTCACTAGAGAGATGTTGATTGGCAAGCTAACTACATTTGAAGCTGCAGAATTGGGAGACACTTTACCTAAGGTTGAGTAAGCCTTTAAAGCAACCATGCACAAAAGCAAAAGAATCTTACCTGGAAATGCAAGCACAAGTAGTAGTGACCTAAGAGAAGAACTTGGAGCCTATGCCGATGAATGGGAATAGATACAGGAAGAAGAAAGGAAGCTAGATGAAGTCATGGCACTAATTTCCAGAAGAGAAAAGAGAGGTAAGGGAAAGTTTGAAGGCAAATTACCTTTGAAATGTTTTTCATGTTACAAGATCGATCATTTTACATCTAGATGTCCTACAAGAATTCCAAAGCAAAAACCTAAGTTTTTCAAATCTAAGTTATCAAAGGACAAAGAATGTTATTATGCAAGTGAGGGTATATCTGATGATGAGGATGGTGACTATGATGAAATTGGATATTTCTATTAAGGATGATGAACCTATACATGAAGACAAACCTTAGTATCCTGAGTTGAAAAGAAATTTGAATGGGTCATAGATAGTGGTTGTTTACATCATATGACTGGAGATAAAAACAAGTTTGTGAGTTTGAAAAGACATGATAGTGGTGTTGTTAGATTTGGTGACAATACTTCTAAACTTATTATTGGAATTGGATCTATTTCTTTAGATGGAAATACTAACACTGACAATGTATTACTTGTTGATGGACTTAAGCATAGTTTGTTGAGTATTGGACAGCTAGTGGACAAGGGTTATCAATTGAACTTCATCAATGGAAAATGTTCTATCAAGAGTAAAACAAGAGACTTGATAGCATCTGGTACTAAATCCAGAGGTAATGTATTTGAACTGAACACATCTAAAGCTTCTTGTTTTATTGCAAAGGTTGATGACAGTTGGTTATGGCACATAAGATTTTGTCATGTTAATTTTGATAACATTGTGAAGGCAAGTTTGACAAAAACAGTAAGAGATATACCTAGAATTGTAAAGCCATCTAACACTATGTGTAGAGAATGTGTTATGAGGAACATTCCAGAAGAACTTTCAAGAGAAAATCTTATTCAGCAAAAGGGAAGTTAGATATGGTGCATACAGATCTGTGTGGTCCTACAAGAACAAGATCATACTATGGTGAAAGGTATTTTATAATTTTTGTTGATGAATTTTCAAGAATGATGTGGGTGACATATTTGAGAGAGAAATATGAAGCATTTGACAAGTTCAAGTTATTCAAAGAAAAAGTTGAGAATGAATCTAGTTTAAAGATGAAGTGTTTGAGATCAGACAGAGGAGGAGAGTTTACATCTGAGCTATTTAATACATACTGTGAATAAAATGGAATACATAGATAGAATTCAGCCCCTATAACTCCACAATAGAATGGGATAACAGAGCGAAGAAACATAACCATATTTGATGCTACAAGGACTATGTTGCTGGAAGGAAATGTGTCACATGTTCATTGGAGAGAAGCAGTTGGCACTACTTGTAACCACCTAAATTTGGTTTGTTCCAACTATAGACCCTATTTTCCCTAAGTGTGATCATACCCTTGATTATTTCCAAACGAACCTGTTACTGCTTGGCATAATTCTCTAAATCAATTTAATGTCCTAGGTGATTTTTATCACTGATTTATATTAACTATTATAGCCATACAATTCAAATCAATTTCAACCAATTAAATCAAACCAAAATCACATATGGCTATAGTATTTAATTATAAAAGAATTAAATAAATCCCTAAATCAAATACCCACTTGCAATTAACCCATTCCCCTAGCCTATTTAATTTAATTGAAATGGCTATAGTCCCCTAATTATTAAAAAGCAATTTCATTGTTTAAATAATTAATTCCTATGTTTCTAAATGAATTAAATAAGTTTATTTCATTTATTAATATTCCCTCAAACCCCAACCTAACCCATCTCAACCACTTCTACCCTGGGTTCTAACCCTTCTCAACCCATTCACCCATACTAATCTAATTCTAATCCTAAATTCTTCTATAACCCATCTCCTAATGTTGTCACATTCTATTAAGGAATACTTAGCAACTCAACCCACTTGAGAAAGTCTCAAGCTTGACTTCCTTAAGGTCCACTTTCTCAAGCCATCCTCTTACATCCTCCCTTGCTTCTTTAAGGCTTTCATTAATGACTTATTAATAAAGATGTCTTAAGCCTATGTCTCTCCCATGCCTTATTAATGCCTTAGGCATTAATGACTCTTACATCTTCATTTATGGGTCTTCTAACTCATAAACGAACCTTCCCCCCCCCCCTCTCTCTCTCTCCTATTCTTCTATAAATAGAAGCCAGTTTTGCGAGCAAAGAAGCCTTCACATTAGATCTAAATTACATTGTTATGTTGGATTCATTCTAGATTCACATTCCACTCATTATTCCATACTTTTGCATTATTTTAGTTTCATCTTTTAGAGCTAAAATACATGCTTTATCATCTTTTTAGCTTAATTTTGAATTAAATCCTTCATATTAGAATAGTATATGTCACTGATTTATAGCATATTCTGAGGGCTAATATGCAACTAATCACACTCTTTCTAGTTAGAAGACAATAGGCCAATATTAGTGGTTTTGAACATTTTATCTAACCATTTGGACTAATGCAATGACCTATTGAGTGTTTGTATTATTTTCATCAGTACCCATTTACACACACATTTCTGGCGCCCACCATGGGGCTCGATTTTCAATTTAGCCTCATTTCTAACACATTTTTGATAATTTGAAGGCTCATAAATCAGTCACAGAATCACATTTAATCTTGCAGGATCGCATCCTGGATACGCCCTCGCATCGCGTAAATTTCAGATCGCATCTGGGATTTCCCGGATTGTATTTGGTTTTGGCTCGTATTTGGTCAGCAAAGACTCATATTTGGTAAAAAGGATCATATCCCGGATACTATATCGCATGTAGTGAAATTTTAAGATCGTATCTTGTTTAGAAGCTTGTGCATTTGATTTATCTAATCCTACCATTTTGACAAAGTGGTGTTTGTGGTATTTTGCAGCTTGATAGGTGTTTGCAGGGCATATTTGGAGGTTTTTCATGAAGTTAGATTAGATACTAACATGGTTTTCATAGGTTGCCAACCCCATCTTGACTTCTATTTCCTTGCTTTCCAAAACATAAAACCATTTCTCTACTTGCTAAGACATCTAGATATTATGCTCTTTTCCTCTTGAGGAGAATTAGAAAATCGGACGTTGTCTTATCATTTATGATGAAATAGGGAGTACATGAACAAACAAACAAACTGTTTAATTCATTTTTGGATGGAAATTGAACAAACACAAATCACTAAATCATGTGGGATCAATGAACAAAATCGTTTAATTGCTTTTGGATTCAGTAATTGAACAAGACAAATTTCCCTTTTTCAAAGCTTTCTATTTTCTTTAAAATAGGAATCATTAAATCAAGCTCAACATAGCTTGAGGGAAAGAACATTGTTTTAAGTGTTTGAAGAGAAAATGACATGAACTAGGAGAGTATGTTCTTCTTCTTTTTAAGAATCAGAAATCTAGAACTCCTAAGCTTGCCAATCCTGGTTACCAATCTTTAAACAGTAGAGGGCCTGTCGATTGAGGAAAAAATCTCTCGGGAATGACCCAAGTGAGGACAGGTCTTACGCCGACCCTTCCAACTCACTATAAATAGTTGCTTCCTTGTAGGCCAAAGCCTCAGAAGATGGAACTGGTTTTGTTCTTGGAATTTTGACATCATTTCTTGAACATATCAGGGTATATATAGAGCGGAGCCGCTTGAATCTTACTTGCGAGACTATATATATTCAGGTACTCATAGGGCTATACGCCTCAATTTTGCCTTGTGAAATTCTATGGGGGACAGTCTCAAACAGATTGCCCAATAATCTACAACACATTTAACTGAAAGAATTCCTAATTCATCCCCGAAAGGGTGATAATCTTTGTGCAAGGCAAAAGTAATTTTTCCAAGACACTCGTCATATCGTGCCCTCACTTGCGTTTGGAGTCGGATAATACAACATCATGACTGGAGCCATTGCATGCTTGGTGATGGCTGTATTCTAATTAGCATTTGAGTGTGTACCTAAGTCAACAAGCAAATATTTTCATCCTCCACCTAGTGAATAGGAAAAGATGTGTGTTTGATTCATCCCTTTAACAATACAAAACTGTTTGACGTGTCAAAAAGATCACTAAAAAGATAAGCTCCTCAAAACAATCAATAAATTTAATATCCTGGAGTATAAGTATTTTTCACGCTCTACAAATACCTCTTGATGCAATTTAAAAACAAACAACTTCACGTTCCTCAAAAACAAATTTTTTAAAATTGGCCAAAACTGACAAGACCATCATAAGATCGCATCCCATTTTTTCTGAGTCATATCCTGTATTTAGGATCATATCTGGTGCATTGGATCGTATTTGGTCAAACATATAGTCACATCTAGTTTTTAGGATCACATCCAGGTTGTAGGATCGCATCTGGTCTGGTCAGAGGATCGTATCTAGGAGCTCACATGCAAGACAGTGGGCATTTCTAGCAGCTTTTCCTAGGAAGTCTTAGTTGTTTTAGGTACCCTTTTTGCTCTTTAGTTGGTCCCTGTTGTCTCTTTTAGTCTCCCTGATGTTATTTTCAAACACTTTTGAAACGTCTACCTTTCATGCACAGTCAGTCTTTCACGATCGGTTCAATATGTGTGGTCTACCCATTCTCTATCAACAACTTGGTTCCTAGCTCACTATCAGGGCATTCTAACCCTCTGATGCTGGAATCATTTACATCCACCAAACAACAAATAGTTACTTCTACCTAGACACACTCACTTGAACGATCTGGAATCCTTGCTTGCACTATTGAAAAATGTTAACAAAATTAAGAAACAAACTTCATGGTTGACACGAGATGCAACAAGTACACAACTAAAGGTTAAGAAGTGCCTCCTAAAACATCACACTTTCAAGGAGAAACTTCTCGCAGTTCCCTGTTTGATCTAGATTCACCTCCAATGGATAGAAACACTAACGATTGGAGCAAAGCCTTTGAGGGTTACAACGATGGAAAACAAGCACAATCCAAAGGCACGAAAGAAGAAGAAAGACCCAGGTTTGAACATAATTCGTTTGGGTCAGATAGTGAAGAAGAGATCCCTGAAGATGAGTACGAGAAACTCAAACAAAGTAAAAGGATCCACAAGTTATTAGAACGTATAATTGGCGATGATAAAGAAAAGTAATTTCTCCATCTAGCATCCACGGGTGTCAAATTACCCAAGGATTATAATGTAGATGATCTCAAAGAAAAGGAAGTACCAAACCCCATATCTATCCTTACCAAACAACTCAATCAAATGCAAATGGAGCTCACGAACCTCAAACAAGATAAGGACAAACCAAAAACAAAATACTCTTTGGACACCATTTGTCTATTTCCTTTCGATAAGAGTGTCATAATGGTCCTGTTTCCTCCCAATGTGGCAAGGCCAAAGTATGATAAATACACAGGGGAAACTGATCCACATGACCATGTAAGAGAATTTTGTGCTCTAAGCATTGAGTACATGCACGAACCCACTTAC
>MU222993.1:56248-72436 GCA_018584345.1 Thuja plicata | reverse complement strand
AGTCCTCCAAAGATGTAGGAAGTACGAGATTTCCCTAAATCCTAAGAAATACATATTTGGGGTCACAGAAGGAAAGTTGCTAGGGAACATAATCTAAGAAATAGGAATAGTAATTGACCATGAATGATTCCAAGACATTCTCAAGATGACACCATCTCACAACCACAAAGAGTTGAAATTTTTCTTTGGGAAGATCAACTTTGTGAGGTAGTTTACTAATGGTTTTGTCGAGATAGTAAAGACACTCAATGATATGCTGAAAAGGATGCTAAGATTGAGTGGACTCCTCAGTAAGGAATTCCTTTGAAGATATCAAGAATGCAATTTCTACAACCCCTATTCATATCATTTGAGATTACACTATTCCATTCAAGGTACTCTTTTGTGTCAAAAAACTCTTGGGCAGGCATCCTCACACAAAATAAAGATGGAGAGAATGAGAGACCAATATCCTTCACGAGCTTCCCCCTTAAGAACTCTGAAGTTAGGTAACCCAACCTAGACAAGAAATCTTTTTCTTTATTCCAAGCGGTGAAGAAATTTCGGCATTACATCCTAAGGAGAAAAGTCTTTGGGATAGTCCCTGACGCAGTCGTAAAATCTTTGCTGATGCAGAATGATCTAGGACAGTGAATGGGAAAATGGAGGGAAATCTTGTAAGAATTTGACCTAGAGATCCAACCAATGAAACTAGTAAGAGTCCAAGGCCTGAAAAAGCTGATCTCTGAAGTAGAAGAGGGTCTAATATGCAAAACTTACACCGATCAAGGTGTGATATCTGATATATAGTATCAAGTTCTAGTCTACCTCCTACTACAGAATCACTACCCAGAAGGGATGAATAGCTCACAGAGAAGGGATTTTAAAATAAAAAGAAACTTCTACATGTTGAAGAATGGTCATTTGTATAAATGTGACTATGAAGGTCTATACTTGAGGTGTTTGGACAGGCTCGAAGAAAAAAAAATCCTAGAAAATTTTCATGATAGATACAGGATAAGACATGGGTCAGCTGAGGAAATAACTCATCAAATCTTGAGGGAAGGGTATTTTTGGCCAACATTGTTAAAGGACACTAGTAAACACCTAATATCATGTCACACATGCCAAATAAGTGCAACTCGAGAGAGAAATTTGGTGATGCCCTTACAACTAGTATATAAGGTATGTTTGTTCACCCAATGAGGCTTAGATTTTGTTGGAATGATTAAACCCCCCTTCGTATGCAGGTCAAAATTTCATCCTAATGGCTACTGATTATTTCACAAACTGGACAGAGGCCCAGATACTGAAGAATTGCACCACAAAATTGGTAACCAAGTTCCTAGAGGAGCACATCATAACCAGGTTTGGGGTCGCGTTCTATCTACTATGTGACAATGCTCCCTCTTTCCCCTCTACCTCACTCAACAATGGTCCTTCAAAAACCAAGCAATCCTAAAATTATCTTCAAATCATTATCCATAAGGAAATGGCATAGTGGAGTCTATAAACAAGAACTTGATGACAATGATCAAACATCTCCTCAATGACAATCCCCGGGATTGGCACACACAATTTAAATACACTTTGTGGACAAACTGAGTGAGGAGTAAGAACTCCTTGGGGACATCCCTATACCAACTGGTCTATGTCTTGGAATCGGTCTTCCCTATCAACTTGAAAATCCCAATTTTGAGGTTTATGGACCAGTATGTCAGAGGTAAAGATTGAGTGTAGGTTAGATTCATGAACCTCCTCAACCTGGAGGAGAAAACAACTTTGGCCCTAGAGCATGTATCAAAACACTAGGCCATTGTCAAGTGGTGATTTGATAAAAAAACCACCATTAAAGCTTTAAGAATCTCCAACCTTGTCCTCGTGTGGGACAAGGCTAAAAAAAATCTAGGAAGCCACACCAAATTTCAAAAATTGTGGACATGCCCCTATCAAATATCAGAGATCTTGGGGAAGAACGCTTTAAGGATCAGTAACTTAGATGGAGAGTTGACCCCATTTCCAATCAATGGGAAATTCCTCAAATAGTATTTCAAATCCTATGTGGGATTTCCTTTTGTCCCTTTTATTGTAGTTTCATCCATTTTTTTTAATTTTTCTTTCTTTTCTGTTGTTTTCCCGTCGTTAATCTGTTTCTTCTATCTGTGGTCATTCTCATCTTTTTTCGGCGCTGGTTTCTTCTTTTTTTCTTTGGTTCTATGTGTCTTGGAATCATTCCAAGTGGTCCTTAAAATGGAGTAGAGGTATTTCTTAGTCAAATTCTCCAAAGATACATATGACACAAAGAAAATTTCAAAAGTCAAAGTGACGGTATCTTTCATTGACAATCAGAAAGATGTTCAATGCTTAGTCATCCTAATCACAAAGCACAGTAAGAAATGGCACCCAAGAGCGTTGGTTTCTTGAACATTTGTAAGTTGGGACCACCACTAGTGTGTTGATTCGGGTACCCACCAATCCAAGAACCCAGGTATAGTGAATGTGAAGGCAGGAGGGAAGGAATAATAGTTGAAGAAGAAAGAAACAAGTAAAAAAGAAAAATGGCCCAGCAGTGATCAAAAGTGTAAAATCTAAGTAGCACAGCCTAATATTTGCTTAGATTGTTCAAAGAAGATAGTATGAACCTGAATTTAAAATTACACACATCAAGGGTCTTGATATGGCTCATATGAGAAAATAAGAAATTATTCCAAAGAAAAGAACTCTCCTGCATAGCTCAAGCCTAGAAAACCAAATAGACAAGGGTGACTATAAAAACCTCTACTAGGGCTATGGATGCCTGAATGACAGTAGATCAAGGTTAGATTTGGGACTTGGGGAAGACTTTGTCAGGGATATGGACACCTGATTGGCAACAAAGCTCTTTTTGGGAAGCCTTGTTCTACATGGCGAAGGTTGAGAACAGCTGAAAAAAAATTTTGACACCACAATTGAAGATCAAGGAATGAATACAGGTGAACACATACTCAGAGACAAGAAGAAAAATTCAAACTGGGAAGTCATTGAAAGGTTGTCAACATGGACAGCTCTTGGTTCTCATTCCACTACAAAGTTAGAATCCAAAAGGGTGTTGGTGATGAAGAAATGCCTCGGTCATCCCTCCTTTTGTCAAGGCTATTTGTTGTGGGTCCAAAAAACACACCCCATTTTAGTCCTCTAACCATGGGGGCCCCCTTTCTTTTTTTGGCTTTTGGGTTTTCCCCTTTGCCTCTTCCTAGAATTGGGTTTTTGAGGGGCCTTTTAAGGAAAAAAAGGTTCTTTTCAACCCTTCCGCACTTTTGGCATTTTATAGGACCTTAAGTCCTCCAAACCACCAAAAATGTAGAAGGGTGAAGCCTGGCCCTTTTGGTGTTTTGACCTCTGAAACACTGAAGGAAAAAACCTTTGCGCCTTTAGTTTTTTTGTCTCCAAAACACTGAAAGGGGAGTAGGCCACCCAAATTTCATTATTTTGGCCTCCAAAACTGCAAATTTGGGTGATGTCACCCAGTGGGATATAAAGTGATCTTAGTCACTTTTGTTCCTCACTTGTTTCCTTTTCTCTCTTCTACATTTTTTTCACCTCCTCGCGTGATTAAAATTTTTCCTTGCCTCCTTGTTAGACATCATCGTATCGCCTCTCCTCAGGCCAATGGTTATTGTCTTCCCCCTCTCCTTGCATTTTGCAGGTAGGGCTTCATTGCCTTCTCTTCCTGTTGAGCTTGTGTTTTCATTTTAGGGTATATTTTGGTTAGGTCTTCGGCCTAGTTAGGTCATGCTCCCTCCTAGGTCCCTAGGTTTTGCACCATTGGACCTCTAGAGGGGTCACTTTCTTCTTTTTTTCTATTTTTCTTTCTTTGCATATTTGGCATTAGGATTTTTGTGTCACGACCTAGTCATAGGTTTTTGGCCTCCAAAAGGCTGAAAACAACCCCTCCTAGAGTAGTTTTCAAACCAAGTGAAGTTTGCACTTTTGGTCCTTTCAAGATTTTAGACGTCTGAAAACACTAAAAAGTTGAAGCATCAAAAGACAAGGTCTTCCTTCCCAGAGGTTTCAAAATTTTGGACACTGAAAACCTCTTTCAGACTTTCGCACACCAAAAGTCCAAAGTACTTCATTAGCTCCCGAATCTCTTCGAGGTTTCAGGTTTTTGCACCCTGAATTTCCACAAGTGTTTTGCACTCCGCAAGTTCTAAAGGGCTTTCTTTGCCACAACCTCATCCTTTGCAATTTTGGCCTTTTTTCACCCTGACCTTGTCTTCAATGTCTTAAAGCCTAAAATACCTGAAAGAGCCAAAATTTCATTTCTAGCTAGTTAAGAGCCCTCTGCTTCTATTTTTCTTAATTAGTTATTTTTCTTTCCTTCTTTAAGTAGTTTTATTTCAATAAAGATATTGATACTTGCATGTTTTCTCACTGGAATGTCTAAGAAGCGGAGAACATCACCGATGAAGCACCTATTCAAGGGGAACCATCCCCCTTAAAAGATAGGAAATAAGCATATAGAGATCACTGATATAGACATTGGGAACATGCACTTGGACTAAAGATTGCACCTCACTAGTCCTATCAAGCCTATTCAATGTAGTAGCATACTCGGTAGTAATCATATCCTCTGAGCTTATCATGACTTTATCCAACTACTATATAGAAGATGAAAAGGTGGTCAAGAATATAGAAGGATAGATAATCCTTAACCTAAGGCTAGAGAACATAAAAGAGGTCTTCCATCTCTGGAAGGGTGTAGACAAATTCTATGACTTCTATCTAGAAAAGGGTTTGAGATGGTTAAGGAACAAGAATGAAGATGCCTACGACATTGCAAATCGAGAATACCTCCAACATCCTCTCCCAAAGAAAAAACTAGAAAAAATAGGTCTCAAGAGAGGATACTTAAGGGATAACATCTAGGAAATAGTTGCATTGATAAGATAAGTGTATGGACTACCTTAGTCCATCCAACTCAAGAAATAGATGATTCTATTGATAGAGAAGATAAGGAACCGCAAGACCAATTTTTATTGGGCCACCATCCTAACTGATAAATTGGATGAGAAACTAATCACAGTTAAGCACAACCCAAAGTTATACATGACTACATATATATTGTGCATGTTCACCAGACGAGTAGACTATACGGGGCTCACAAAATGGGGAAAATTTAATGAACCAAAAGCATGGCCTTGTATTGTCTATCTACAATTGGGGAGAAGGAAAGATATGCCTAAAGATAGCTCAAACTATAGAATAGTGAATCATGCCTTTATATTCGCATTCTTTAGATCCATACAGGGTGACTATGCGAAGAGGCTATCAGAAGAAGATGCTACCAAAATAAGGGCCATAGGGGCTTACTACATGCAGTTCCAATATTTCACATATATCTAAGTAGAAAGATCTACCTTGCACCCCAAGAAGCTACCAAGGTACCAAATAATTGGGTAATCATCCTAGAAATGGCTCAGCAGCTTGTCGATGCATACAAGCAAATCAAGCATAAGAAGAAGCATTGATGGGAATTCTCCATTTCCCTAGGCCCCTAGACTCTCCATGAAAATAAGATCTATAAGTCATTGGCCTTTGAGTGGGATGAGTGCCCACTCCAACTATATAAGAAAATCCAGGCCCAATTCGACCCCATAGGCACATACAACCATCTCATTGGCAAGTTCTACATTTGTGAACCATAGGTCAAAGATCATTGGATAAATTATATGGTTAACCATGAGGTGAGCATCAGGGATTACTGTAAGATGTCACTCACACTAGCACAAGTGGCCTTACAGATCAGTATTCCCCCACGGTTTGGGAAAATGATTCAGATAATGTGCTAGAGTCAATTTATACTCTCGATAAAATATACAACATTCCTATCTTGAATGTAGAGATAGATAATGAGGAAAATGACAACATTGAATTTAGAGAAATGCATGTGGTTAGAATGACTGAGGAATGGATCAAAAGGCCTTATCAAATTGATCATATTCCCATGAAGACACTAATGGATCCACCCAAGAAGGCAGATAAGAAATGTGGAGAATGGTCCACAGTGCCCTAATACTAGAAGGCCCCACCTCAGAAGTTGAAAATAGTGTATGGGCATGAACGTGTAGTAGAATATGGTTCTAATCCTAGGCATGGGTCTTGAAAAACTAGGATGATAGGGCATATAGCTCCTCCTATTGGATAATCACAAGCCACTCAAGGGGAAGGCACTTCCACCTTTGACCCATCTCCCTCTACCACTTGAGAGGGGAAGAGAACTTATAAAAGAAAGAGAGATCATGCCTCTCCGCTATTGGAAACCTTACAAGAGGAACCAAGATTTGAAGAGGTACCCTTAGCGAAAAGGACAAGATCTTAGGAAACCTCTCTAAGGAAGAAGGAGATCACAGGGAAGAAGGTAGAGGCTCCTAAGGAGCATGACAATCCATTGGATACCCTAGGCTCGGATGAGTTCCTCATGTCTGATTTTGAAGGCCTAAAGGGGTTTGAAGACCAGGGAAGGATACACCCAACTCAGTGATAAGGATTGACATGGGAACATAGGTGCACATCTAGCCTCAAGTGATCCTTACTCCACCTCTTTCCAAATTCACAAAACCTACACTAAATGTGTCTATCACAGGAGTGGACTCTACCACTGACTAAAGGCTAGAGAATCAAGATGCCAACACTGCCTAGAGCATAGTAGAGAGTAATACTATAGGAGAGAGTTCAAATTCAACTCCACCACCTGACATTCCAACTCCACCAACATCTCTCTAACCTCCAATTCTGATTCCATCACCTTCTCTCCCAACTCCCATGCCAACTCAGCCTCCTACTTCTAATCCACCACCTATAATGCCAATGCTGACTCCACCACCTATAATGCCAATATTGACTCCACCACCATCTATTCCTTTTCCTTTTTCTATCTTGACTCCCTAAGTTTTGGTAAGAAAAGAAGCTGCATCTCCCTTCAAAACCACACTGGAGACCATGATAAGCCTTAATGCAGAAATATCAATCATTACCTCTAGAGATGAAGGAAAAGATAAAGGTGAACAAGAGGCTGTTGTGGAAGGAGATAAGAGAGAGGAAGAAACTGATGAAGGAGAAATGCATGGGGGATAAGGTAGAGAATAAGGTGAACATGGGGAAGAATTAGATAAAGAGGAGGGGGTGACCCCCAAATCACAAAACTTGGCTTGAGTCCTCCACATCGCCCCATATGAGCCGGTTAGTGCCTTTGCTAAACCTACTTGGTTCACTAAATTCATTCAGACACGGAAAAGGACTTAAATAGATGAAGAATAATGAGAAGACATGGATATGTCATTCTTAGGGTAGACCTTCCATCAAACAAAGGTTAATATACCAGCAAGGACCATATCTTATGTCACTCAAGACACCAAGGGTTGCTGGAAGGCAATAATTGGTACTTCCTTCTACTAGAACCTCTCAAGCACAACTCACTCCAGAGGATTATACATTTGAAGAGGTGGATCTGAGAGAACCAACTAGGGAAGGAAGTAAGACCTTGATAGCCTTAAGCCTCAAACATGGTTCAGGATTTATGAGCAAAGATGAGGAAACTATCAAGTCCTTGATAGAGAAAAATTAGGATCTGAAGAAATTCATTCATAAAATGGTGGGTCCCATTGACCTAAGTTGTCTAGAGGCATAATTATAGGTTGTACTAGAGAAGAGAGCTACTCTAGACTTGCCCACAGATATGACCCCCTCTTTCATTTAAGCAACTGATGATTGGAACAATTATATTAAACAGTTTCAAGAAGGGGTTATCAAACTAGTTTTTAGGCCTTTCAAATTTATTCTGGAGGAAACCATAAAGTTGATAAAAATGATGGAGAGTGATGAAGGGTTAGATTCTGAATTGACCAAATGGAAAGCTTCCCTCCAAGACCTCAAGATAATCAAGAAGTAATGCTTCCAAATTATAGTAAATATATATGAAGGCGAGGAGCTAGCTAAATTCCAAAATTGGACTAAGGGCATAGCCAAAACAATTAAGGTTCATGAAAAGTGCCTAGGCCACATACAAAAAAGCATAAGGAGGTTATGGAATGGGTAGAAGAAATAGAAAAATTCTTCAGATGTATGTCTTTTTAGCTTTACCTAGATCAAGAGAGGAAAATTGTATGCCTAGCCAAAGAGGTAATACAATAATTTAAAGATATTCTGGTAGGTGTTTGCACAAAAGAAGGCCTAAACCAACTATTCCATTCAAAGGAAGACATGCAAAGGATGTTAGAGCACGATGAAGAGATCAAGTTCTTTGCTTCTAAATTGACTATTTTCATAGAGAAGCAAGAATGATGAACCAACAAAGTGAAGAGGAGAGAAATAAAGAAGGTACAAGAAATAGTGAAGAGACTACAAGATGCTCATCCAGAGGGCTCAATGATAAATCCATCTCATGTGTGCGCACATCTTGGTTGATTCATGATTTGATAGATTTTGAAAATCTTGCATGAGTGAATACGTTTTCTCTCCAAACGATTGCATCCATTGGATATAAAATTATGGTGTTGTCTGATTTATAGTCATTTTGTTTGTTCCAAATCTCTCCATCATTCTATTTGCAAGGAAGGATCAACAATGGTTTATGTACTTTAGGATTTCATTTTTAGTAATTTACTTCATTCTTGTTACCCTACTCATTTAAATTTTTGTCACAAGTCTAAAAGCAATGAAAATTGTCTTTAGTTTAAACACAAATTTGCATTCTTAGTTAATTATAATCTTTGATAAATTGGAAAATAAAAAAGGGCACTAAATTTGTTTTGCATTTTGACATATTGAAAGTACCAGCAAAGGCCTCCTCATGAATATTCACATTTATCTTCAACTGAGTTACCAAGCAATTTGTACCATGACCCCAGAGAACCTTGGGAATAACTTTGTTATTATTTCAAGAGAGGAAATCGAATCTTGAGATCCTAGTAATTGACTTGTGTAAAAATAATGCTCAACATGAATTTCAATAACATGGCATGTTCTTCACCAAGTTTTGTAAATACATCTCTGAATTGTATGCATTGTTGATCATAGTTGACCAATTGATGATAATGTAGATTAGGGTTGTATCATCCATATCCAATTTGGTTTCCATCATAAAGAACCTTTTCCCTAATCATGTTGCATGCTTCCTTTTCCTCTCAGCACAAACACATGGCTTATTCATTTCAATTTATTGCAATATATTACTTACTATAATACATGGTAGAATTATGAAAAAAATTCCTTAGTCGATCCTATTGCTGATTTAATTTCACATTGTTTATTGTTGACAACATATATTTCTATGTGGTGTATCCTTGTATAGTTGTGTGAGGCTATATTTATTTCTCTTTAAACTCTAACTATATGCATTCTTAAGTTGTGATTGATTAAAAAACTCAGGTACATTGCATTAGACTATGTACATTGTTAAGTTGACATTGATTGTATGCCTTTGTCTTTAGTAATTGAAAACAAACTATCCAATGGATATAATAAGTGAACTTTGTTGAGTTTAGTTTTCTAATGTATTCATTGAATACATTACAAAATTAAGTCAGCACTGTGAAATTTGAGACTATGAGGCTTCTATTCTTCTAAGTAATGCATACAGTAAACTATGAGCAAAAAGTAAACCATGAGCACAATGTAAGTAGATATCTTTAGTAATTGAAAATAGGTTAAGTTGAAATTGAAACATGCATTGTTAAGTTGGTATTGACTACATACAATAAACAAGTTGAGTAGTAATTAAAAACAAACTATTTAATGTTGAGTTATTTTTCTAATGTACCCAGTGAATACATTAAAAAGGTAAGTCAAAACTATGAAATTTGACACTATGAAGCGTCCATGCTTCTAAGTAGTGCATACAATAAACCATGACCAACAAAAAAACCATGAGAAAAATACAATTAGGTATCTTTATTAATTGAAAATAGGTTAACTTGACATTGACCATATGCATTTTTAAGTTGATATGGTCTACATACAGTAAACATGTTGAGTAGTAATTGAAAACAAAGTATTTAATGTAGAGTTGTTTTTCTAATGTATTCATTGAATACATTACAAAAGTAAGTCAACATTGTGAAATTTAAGACTATGAATCTTCCATGCCTATAAGTAATGCATACAACAAACCATGAGCAACAAGCAAACCTTGAGCATAATGCAAGTAGATATCTTTAGCAATTAAAAACATGTTAAGTTCAAATTTACTATATGCATTGTTAAGTTGACATTGATTGCATATAGTAAATAGGTTGAATAGTAATTTAAAACAAAGTATTGATTATTGAGTTAGTTTTCTAATGTATTCATTGAATACATTATAAAATTAAGTTGGGACTACGAAATATGAGAGTATGAAGCTTCCATTCCTCTAATTAATGCATACACCAAACAATCCAATAAATACAATAACAACTAAAAATCACCAAATTAATTTGTATACTTGTACCAATTGGTAATTGTTTCTTTTCATATAAAAAATTTACAAATAATATTACATTTTATGGTAATTGTTTCTTTTCATATCAAACATTTACAAAAAAAACATTACATCATATGGTAATTATTTCTTTTCATATTAAACATTTACAAAAATTAGAGCACATCCCAAAAATCCTTTTCCATAGCCTTCAACATTAGATTTCAACCTTGTTCATCACCTTTGATGAAGTAAAACTAAAACATATATGAATTCATTACAAAACTAAGCCAACCACATCCATCAAAATTTTACAACTAGGTAAACTTGCCTTTGTTCTCCATAAAACTTGGTAATAGAATAGGACCATGGCAGCCAATTCCACTAATCTATCCTTCACTACTAGGAGATGTGAATTGAGGAGTGTACTTAATAAAATTAACTAGATAAGATAGCATTATGTTGTTGTGGTCAAGATTGGTGCCCACCTATGAGGAGGGTTCAGGGGGTTTCACTTGTTATGCATTAAGGCTTGATAATGCGGGGGCCAAAATATTGAACATGTCAAGAAGTGCTGGGTGTTGGGAGGGAAGAGGTGTGTTGGGCATACTGACTACCTCTAGGATAGATCTAATTACTATATCTTTAGTAGGTGCACTTAGTGTAATGGTTGTATTTATGGAAGATATATTTCCCTTGTTACCTCTACATCATTTAGGAGAATTTGAGTTCTCTTCTCTTTCTCTCTACATCTGTTCCTTTCGAATTTCTTTCTCTTCATCTTGTCTTTCTTTCTCTGCAACATATCTCAGCTTTTGTTGTTGTCTCTCTGCCCTTAAAATTTCTACTGCTATAGCGTTGAGATCTCTTTCATCTTTCCTCTCACTCATCTTCTCCTTCTTGCGTATTGAATTCTCCTCTAGTTGCTTCTTAATCTATTCTTGTTCTTTAAAGTTGTTTAACATACTCATCAGATGTTTGTATTTGTGAATTCTTTCTTAGAAGAAGCACCGCATGATATTCCCCACATGCAGAATGTTACATCCTTTGCACAAGTAATACTAGATATTTGTTGGCTAAACTAGTAGGTTGTTCAGTGTCAAAAGGCATGCATGCCACAAATTCAACATCACCATCATGGTCACTTAGGAGCTTGGTATTACCACACAACTGACTATCCAATTGATCCCAATTCTCTACATTTTCAAAGTAGTGGATAATGTCAGCTGGGTCAACATGTGGTGGGTAGGGCATTGATAGGGAAACACCCTCCTCCACATAGTTTACTAGTTCAAAAGCTTGTGTTGCCAAGATCAAGCCAACATAAATGCTCAATCCATCATGTTTTGTTGGCTTCTCATATTTTTCTTATTGCTCCCAGTTTGCATGTTTGTCATGGTTTTCTTGTTGCACATATTTTTCTTACTACTCATGTGTTGTATTATTTTCTCCCCCTTGATAGGTTTCATTGTAATTTATCACAAAACTATTAATAGAATCTTCATTATATCCTCTAAATTGCATAAATTCTTCTACTATGATTTTCTCCCGCTCACCTTGAAGTACATTTGCACAATAAACAATATTTGTACCACTTGTTGATCCTAGCGATCTTAGAACTACAATTTCAAGCTAAGGCTGAACTAGTCCCATTCTTTCATCCTCATTAATAATAAAAACCTTACTTCACCTCATATCATTTACTAAAGATTTTTGGTTGAAAGTCCATATGCCTTTCCTGTGCAAACCCACTCATTATATTGCCTAGGGTTAGTGCCAATTTAAATTATTTGTTGGCAAGTGTTGCCAAATCTTCACATCCAATGTCAATCTAGGGGTTGTTGTCTAGCCATAAGTTTCTATGTTGTTTGAAGTATGTTTTAAATGGTGAAAAAATACTCACATCCAGTAGTTGACACTTATGGATGGCATGTGCAGGAAGTTTTAGTAGATCTATTCCTAGTTTTCTTGGTTTGTCAATTGTATGCCACACCACATGGCTTCCATGATTGTCAAATACAAGAAGTGCCATCTTTGAAGGAGAGACACTGCCAGGGATTTTTCTTGAAAAGTGGTCTAGCCAATTTAGAAACAACTCCTTCATCATCCATGCATGTTCTTGTATTGACATGCATACCTCAAACTCACAATTGACAATGTAATTTTTACTGTGTTTCTTTTCTTTGAACACGTCAAAAATGGGTATTCTCATACCAGAAGTTCTCACACATTCAATAAAAATGATCTACTACTTTCTGTTTTAGATTATTTCTAGGAGGTTTTGGCTCCCATATGCGCAATCACTCTCATACCACAGTTATGTCCATCTTGCACTCATGTTTCATCACAGTTCCATATTCTACTAGACCCATAGTGGTTGAGGTTGTACATAGTTTCCAGGTTATCATAAGAACATACTAAAATGGTAGGACAAACCATTATAGCTTTGTTTGCCTCCACACCTTCTTCTGTTCTAATACTCAAGTCCTTGTGGTGGTGTTTTAAACCATGCCACCATGATCTTCCTAGCATCCCACCTATAAAAGGGAAAACCCTTCCTGCATTTATCAAGACAATAGTTTGCTGCAACTAACTGACTTGTACACCATTTCCCATATCCACTATGTTGTTGCACCACTTGACAACATTTTCCTCGTTTTCAATAATTAGGACTATTTTAGGCCCCCTCCTCTTAGTTACAGCCATACTCATTAGCCAGGCCCTGAAATTGGAAGCATGTATCTTCCACTTATTTGTTGCATCCCTTACTAATATATTGCCTTTCTCAAAGCTGCTAAGTGTAGCATCTATGCCCTCAATTGTCTGTTGTCTTATCAGGGTTGGATGGGCATTACAAAACTAAGTCACGACATTATTAAATTCACTGAGTACATTATAAAATTCACGTTAGTTTTGTAATGTATCCATTGAGTAAATTATAAAATTGAACAGTGAATATCTATGCATTCGTTGATTACATTAAAAAACTAAGTCATCACTATGAAATTTGAGACTATGAAGATTCCATGCATTGAAAACAACTTAACTATACTAACAATTACATTTATTCATTGAATACATTAAAAAATCTCTTGTGCACTATGTTGGGTTAGTTCTATAATGCATTCATTGAGAACATTACAAAACTAAGTGAGCACTATGAAACATGAGGCTATGAAGGTTGCATGCATTAAAAACAACTTATAATTTAAAGACATGTAAATATAGTGAGCAATACATTTATTCATTGAATACATTACAAAACTAAGGCTATACTACATTGACTTAGTTATGCAATAGATTTGAACCTACAGTAAGCAATGGAAGTAGTAAATTTGTAATAAAAATAGACAATAAGCATATTAAAACAAGAAATAAACAAGAAATAAATGAGATAACCACCAACCCGAACAAGAGAGGAGAATATGCAAACTATGGAGAATAAACCACCAGTGGTTAGACAAGGGATTTTAATATTTTTTATGTGGCAATGTATCCTTCTTATAGGAATTTGGTCATTGAAGAAGTGGTTTTGAATTATGAGTTCAAATTGTGGTGAGAAAGAATCAGTCAATTCATGCACAAGCAATTGCATTAAATTTGTAGTTCATAGGTAGACTTCATGAATTCAAATTTTTAATATTTTGGTTTTATTTATTTTGGGTTTGCATTGTTTCTTTTATCTCAATTGGCAAGTCTTACACCATTAGTTGTTTAGGTAGGTACAAATTGTAGTTGGATTAAATGCTTGAAGATGTCATACCTTTTTGGGTGAATGTGTAGATGAGAGTGTTATGAATAGTTATTGTGCACCAATAGTTGTGCATGTATGTAGTTGACTAAATATGGAATGCACCAATAGTTGTGCATGTATGTACATAAATTGAATATGAAATGTACATTAATAGATTATATTTGTATTCTTGGACCAGCGCATTGACTTTGTAAATGTATTCATCCCTTTTTTATAATAGCAATGTAACCTTTTTGGTGCAATTTGATGTGTAATAAATACATAAGTGTACCAATAACTATGCACTTGTAGTGTTTAATTAATAGTGTAATGGTGAATGGTTATTGGGTGTGCAAGCTATTATTTTTTGGCACTTTGTTTTGTAGGAAATAGCTATCAAAAAGTAGATTTTGGGGGGTATTTATGAAAAAACCATAATTTTTATCAGACCCCCTATCGATTATTGGGCGTTTACCCCTATGTGTTGTTTATTCTTTGCATTGTAAACAACAATAAAAAAATTAGAATATTTTAGGCTTGTATGTTTTTTGGTCATTCTAGTGCAGGAATTTTTGTTAAAGAGGCTTTGTAGATGATCATATATGTGCACAACTACCTAAGAATTTACTTATCCAACTCTTTAAACAACATGTACTATGTTTTTCATGTTGTCTAGATTCATTGCATCATCCACTATCATAACCAATTTGGCCTTGTAATTAAAATTGTTCAATAACCTTTACTTTTACCTATTCACTGAGCTAATCGGTTGGTGGTATCTTCACTTATGACTTTACCAGTGTGACCTATG
Organism: Thuja plicata; assembly: GCA_018584345.1. Classification (NCBI taxonomy): domain Eukaryota; kingdom Viridiplantae; phylum Streptophyta; class Pinopsida; order Cupressales; family Cupressaceae; genus Thuja; species Thuja plicata. The sequence continues at coordinate 57,475 of MU222993.1, read as the reverse complement.
TGGAACGGTCACAAATATTAGTATACATGTTTTCTTTATATCTTCCAATGTACCGATAGGAAACTTGTCTCCCTTAACCATTTTTTCCTTCACCTATTCTCATGTTCACCGGTTACCTTTCTGACTTGACTTCTCTTTACCAATTTGATATACTATGTACCGGTGTGTATAACTTCATTTACTTACACAAAAATTTCTTATCTATATAATGGTTTTCCATCAACAACAACCATACTCTATAATATCATCATCAATGACATCTATCAACATTATGATATCAACATTCTCCCCCTTAGGAATTGATGACAAAACTTGTGCAAATTTTCAAAACTTAAAAATTTTAGAACCTATACTCCATGTCTAATTATATACTCCCTCTAAATCTATAACTCCTCTTTTGTACCATAGACTACATAATATCTATACTTTCTCTTTTTGATTTGATTTTTAACTACTATATAATCCCCCTTTTGATCTACTTATATACTCCTTTTTTTAAAAAAATAATGCCAAAAGCTATGATATTTAAGAATGAAGCCAGATTCTCCATACTATCAATTGTACTCATGTCTGGAGTACCTATCAACACTTCAAATTTCTTAATATATGCTTGAATAATATCTATGTATTGAGTCAAAAATCCTTGTAATTACAAAAATATCATTCTTACCATCTCCTCTTCTACCTTAAGTTCCATTTCCTTGTGTGTCAACTCTTTCATCTTATGAGTATGCTCCAACATGGAACTATTGAAGGGGTCTGATTGGTTGATAAGTGTAGTTAATGATGTTTCCAACTCTTCCTTCTTTTTCTTAATCTCTATATTGAAGTTGGTCAGAATAGATATCTTATTGAATATTTTTCCATCTTCAAGTAATGATTCCTTGAGTTCCTTAATGAGTTCAAATAATGAAACTTTCTCAAGTGCAATCTTCTACAATAGTTTCTTAGTCATCTCCTTTTCCAATCTCTTCTCTTCTCACTTGATCATATCCTCTTCCATGTCATGATATAAACTATTAATTGCATCAAATAAAGTTTTGAGGTGATCAATCATAGATGCTTCATCATCAAGAACTATATTAGGTACTAGATCAGAAAGTATAGCTATGATTTTCCTCAATATTTTTGTTTTGTACTTCTTCTTCTATATTATGTTCTTCTCATCCTTTTCTGCCAATTTCCTTGAAAATAGTATTTGTTCCTTTAGCTTCAACTTGTTAAAAT
>MU222993.1:0-12315 GCA_018584345.1 Thuja plicata | reverse complement strand
GAAGCTCCTGGTATGAATTTAATCTTGTAGATAACAAGTCTCTTAGGATGTAGGGGAGTGGGCTGGCCATCATTCACAATGTCACTATAATCTTCAAGTATTTCTCTTACCTCATTTGGTATCTCTGTTTTCTTGATAGTAGCTTCATCTGTTGGCTTCAATACTAAAGGAAATCCAACTCCTTCTCCTTCTCCTAGAGTCTCCAAGAACTCCTTCTCATCAACCATGAGCACACTTGGGCTTGATGTTTTCATCTCTCCTTCTTCTATTAAGGACTAAATTTTGAAAGTCACCCCATCTTTCTTGAATGAGTATGCATTCTTGGTTCCATCATGCATGGCTTGCCTATCAAATTTCCATGGCTTCCAAGTAGAAGGTGGCATGCATCCATGGGAATAATTTCACATAGAACTCTGTCTTTATACTTGCCAATGGTGAATTTTACCCATGCTTGTTCTCCTACAAACACATGTTGTCCTTTGTTGAGCCATGTAACCTTGTATGGGTTGTCATGTGGAATCCTTTTCAAATTTAACTTGTTGGCTACCTCTTCACTAATGATATTATTAGTTGAGTTTGAATCAATAATGACTCTACACACCTTCCCTATGATCTTTCACTTCACTCTAAAGAGTGCTCTCCTTTGGCTTGGTTCTTCTTTGCTTGGCTCTCTGATTAAGGTCCTCTTTATCATGAGGTTCTCACCTTCTTCTGATTCTAATGGTACCTCAGATGGCTGACTACTACAACTTGATTATTCTTGCATATAGTTAACTCTCTTTCCACCTCCTTGAGAAGTAGAACCTTTTTTAGGACACCTATAGGCAGGATGTCCTAGCTAATTATAGTGGTAGCACTTCATGGTGGCAAAGTAGGATGCTCGTCTTCCTTGATTTCTGCTACTCCTTCCTTTCCAAATAGTGTTAGAGCCTCTACCTCTATTGAAACCTCCTCTATGTGAGTTTCCTTCTTGATTTTTAGTGAGCTTGTTCTCACTTTTCTATGTTGAATCTAATCCTCTTCCTTCTCTACCTCTACCTCTTCCTCTGAAGTTTGATTCTGATTTCTTCTTTTTCTTCTCTTCCACTTTCAATGCAAGTTGGAAACACTTATGATTGGTTGTGGGAGTGCACATACTGATTTCCTCTTGGATATTCCATTTTAGGCCTCCAAGATACCTAGCCACCTTGATAGTCTCATCCTCTTGGACTCTTGACCTCAAGAACAACTTCTAGAATTCTTCAATTTACGTAGCCACATCCAAATATTTTTGTTTCAAACTCTGCCTCTTCTTGTGTAACTAAATTTCATAATCCTCACATAGGTATTGCTCCTTTACCTTGTTTAACATGGCCTTCTAATTTGAAATTGGATGCTTACCCATCTTCTCCCTCTCTTCTTGGAGGTATTTCCACCATGTTAATGTTGAACCTCTTAACCTTGGCTTTGCAACTTTTACCTTTTGTTCTTTAGTTATGCCCTCACATTCAAAATGATTCTCAATACCTTCTATCCATTCCACAACTAGTTGACTGTCCATTTTTCCATTAAAGAATGGAATTCCTTCAATACTTTTGCCTCCTAGGGCTCTAAGAGCTTTTAGCAATGGCTCCTCATTCATTGGAGGGTCTAGTTCAAGTATCCACTCTTCTTCATCAAAATTTTTCTTCCCTCTATTGTTGCTTACTTGAAATCCATCTCTATTTTTAGTTGCATCTACAACTTCTTGAAGTTTTACCTTCATTGCATCTAGGGCTTCTTTAATTAGTCTACTCCTTTCCCTTTGATCCTCTATCACTCTCTTCTTCTCATCTACTTCCTTTGCAAGCTCATCATTGGTGACGATCTTGTTTCCACCTACTGATATTGCTGGCTGAAACATCTACCACAAGCCCAATTAATTTAGAATCTGATACCAATCTGATGTGTACAAAAGTCTCGTTGCTGCTACAGAACCACCTTGACTCTGCTCTAAGATATTTCTCCTAGATCTCTTAGGGTGTTCATAACCCTATCTGAGGTAAGTCACTATCAATTTTACCTCCTCTTCAAGACTCAGTCCCCATCTACATGCTATTCAACTTCTCCTCACTAAACCTAGACAAATAGATTCATTCAACCAATGTTTTCAGCATATTGTTCTCATTCTCTTCCCTAGCCAGACTATCACCGAACTCACCTAGGGTAAGATCTTCAGGCTTGTTGTTGTTGTTTCTCCTATAGAAAACAAAAAGGAAACTATGTACAAGGGCTCCTCTTGAGTTCCATCCCAACACATGATTTTTACCATGGACTCAGGAATCTCAAGGGGTCATTACTGTTTATAGCCCATAATGGGTGAAGAACTAATAACTTGCAAAATAGAAATAAAGTAAACTAATCTAATTGCATACAAAATAAACAACAAAGCTTGATATTCACTAAACAAATAGTCTACAAATTCTCATTACTAGAAACTAAAACCAAACAATGCAAAATCTGCAACTCTCTAACTTTCATATAGCTTCTCCTCTTTTTCAATCTCTATTCTCTAGCTCTCTAAAATGAAGGCTTGGGATGTTATTAATAACCATCCTCTCTTTAGAAACAACCCTAACTACCCACATATTTGCAAGAATCTCTTTAGGAACTATTACAACTAACCATACTTTCCATAAAAGACAAGATCCTCTTTTCATAGGCCGTTACGACTGAATTTACCGAGCAATATTAATGTAAATCGAGTGCCAGTATTAACCGACTAGTAGTGTTAACTGACCAGTAGTTTTAATCAATCACCAATGATATCAAGAATCTTATCCAAATTTCTTGATGCCTTGCTTGGATTTCCAGAGGCTTACAAACTACCTCACACACACACAATAAAAGAAACCAACTTAGCAACCTATCTAGATATGGATTGTGTTGGAGATTTACTTTTGGCAGCTAGTTGATTGTATGTTTGTCATTGATGACAACATAAAATATACAACAGTGTTCTATATGTACTTATCAAAATGATGGTATCATGCCTTGTGCGATTATGTTTATGTTGTAGACATTTATATTATGTTGTGATCATACATGCAGACTCAGATATGAAGTTTCAGTTGTGTTGTGTAATTCTGTTATGTGGCAGTTACAGTTTCTAGAGTTTATCTATAAAAAGCCAACATATTGCATTGGTTCTTGAGTTATGCCTATCTTTGGGATATGCGTATGTATATTCATGATTATTTATGAGTTTTTGATAGTTATCTAAAGGTGCCAAATGTGTTTCAAGAAGATTTCAAAGTTAAAGTTAATTTGGTGAGGCCGACTTAGTGAAGCATTGCATCTATTTAGTTTATATTTGCACGGTTGTAATTATGCTTGTGTGATTAGTAAAGCTGACAAGGATGTTATGAAGAGTTTTCTTACAGGTCCCATGATCTCATACTTTGAGGAAGATACTTATAGCAAGTCATTTGTGATACACTAAGTATGAATGATACGAAAAGAGACAAAAAATGTACATAGCAAAATATCAGGTGTGGTTCATTCATTAAGTGTCTATGTGAAGAAGCAGTAGAAGATTACAATACATTGGAACTGATCAAGATAGTAGGTCTACTCTACAATTCATCATCAGATATAGTGCATATTTATTCTATAGAAGGTTGCAGCCTTCACCATTGAAGCAGTCATCTTTTTGGACAGTGAGTCCATCACCCCTAACAGGGTTATTTGTAAAAGACTCCTAATAGGGTCCGACCCTTAACCAGGTCACTATACTTATTGTTGTAGACATCCAAAATCGTCCTTATATTAATTTAATTAATATTGCCATAACATTATACTTAATTTTAATTAATTATATTTGTTATATTCTTCTCTCTATTTAATTAAATTTATTTAATTAAATATGATTCACTTTCCTTAGTATTTGAATTTAATTTAAATACTACCCTTTTTAATGCATTAAATCCCATTTAGTATATTATACCTCATTGATTCCCTTTAAATAAATTTTTAATTTATTTATTCCTTCACATGACCTAAATTCTACTAAACCACAATTAATCTAAATCTAATTTGGATTAAGCTAATTTGAATCTAGATCCCACCCTACCTCACATCACTCTAACCAAATAGACCTATCTATTAATTAACTAAGGTTAATTAAGCTAATTTCTTGATTCCTACAACAATTAATCCTAATTATTTGCTCACACATGTGTGAGAAAATTTTCAAAAATTGACTTTTCCAAATAATCCTTATTTGGTGCCAACAAGGTTTCTTACACCTATGATGACACCTTCTTACACTTTCCAAAAGTGTCTCATTGGTCTAAAACTCTTACACCCTCTTACACCTTCTTACAAGATCTTTCACATGTGTACTTTAAGTACACCTTGACCCATCACATCCAAAGTTGCTCACACATGTGTGAGGAAAGTGGGCCTCTTGCATGGCTTACGTGTCCCTCATGTGGCACCTATGTGGATGCCACATGAGCTCCACCTTATCCAAGCCCTCTCTCTCTTCCAAAAATTCTATAAATAGAGGCCTTTCTCAAGAGAAAATCATCTCTCATTTATGCATTGTTATCATGCTAATTTAGTTCTTGACTTCCTTGAGTAATTTAGCATTTTTTCATAGCAATTGTAGTTCTTATTTCATGTTTATTTGATTGTTGAATCTAGATATCACATCTTAGGTTTATAATAGAATCAATCTTAGTTAGTTTTGCATATCAATTTAGATTAGCTTTTGCATTCATCAAATCATTGTGATGGCTTGAGACAAGTTCCTCCTAATTGGTCTTGAGTTCTTCACTCTCTTAGCTTGCATTGTTATCAATAGTTGGATTTATATATTGTGTTGGGAGAGCACACCCACAAATCTCTCTAAGATAAAATCAACAAGGCTTTGGTGCACTTGTTTGGCTCATCGGAGGTTGTGATGAATCTCTTCTTATTTTTAGTAGTATGCTTTTAGATATGTATAATGTTGTTATTTAATGTTTATCACTAACGTTTACATGTCTGAGCGTGCTCCCAATAGGTTAGGTTTCATTGCATACAATTGTATTGTAAAGTACAACTCCCAACAAGGTTGAAATATCTTCTAACATGGATTACTATAAACAAGTATAGTTTATTGTGGGTACTAATTTCCCACCGGCGTCTTTACCATTTGGTTTCCCCGTAACCAAATTATGGTGTTGTCTATTTGTGTTATCTGAATGTGCATTTGATTTATTATATTCTAGAGTTAATAAGGTTAAAGAATTAACAATATGATAATTGATTCACCCCATCTCTTAGTTATCCTTTGGGACTATTCTAAAAATTGGTATCAGAGCCAAGTGCCTTGGAGAAGAAGCCTAACAACTTAAGGTAGATCAGATGTCTTACTTCAAAAAAGAGAGCCCTAAAGTTGATGGAGAAAATTATCTAGATTGGAAAAAAAAAATGATAACACATCTACAGTGTGTTGGTTTTGATATCTTTGAGATAGCCACACAAGAAGTTGTTATTCTCTTTTTAAAAGATCTATCAAGAGATGATGCTACTAGTAAATAGAAGGATACATTCATAGCTAATKCATTTKCCAAAGAAKCCCTTATAAGCGCATTATTTGACAGTGAATTTTSTGAGATCAAGAAATTAGACAAGGCATACACAATATGGAAGTATTTAGAAGACATGTTTGAAGGAGATGTTCAAGAAAAGAATGCATGCAGGAAGACATGGAAAAAGAAATACAACAGTCTTGAGATGTTACCTGAAGAGAACATTAGAGCCTACAATCAAAGGATAAATGAAGTAGTCTCCAGAATCAGAAACAATGGTGGAGAAATATCAGAATAAGATATAATGGAAAAGTTGACTACTTTAACATCAGACTATGAGAACAAGATCAGTATTCTAGAAGAAACCATACAATTTTCACAATGCTTCAAGAGAGAGACTTTGATCAGTAAAATCTTTGCATTTGAGATATCAAGATTAAAGACTGGACCAAAAGGTGAAACAACTTTCAAAGCCTTAGTTCATGGTAAGAAATCTCACATCTCTAGTAACAATGAGAAAGAAGAAGTTGACGAAGAACTAGAAGAAATCATTGCCATGATTGCTAGAAGAGAAAAGAAAGGAAAAGGAAAATATGAAGTACAACTTCCATTCAAATGTTTTTCATGCAACAAGATCGGTCACTTTGCATCCAAGTGTGCTACAAGAGTAAAGAAATTCAGATCTGACTATAAACCTAAATACACGAAGGAATGCCATCATGCTAAAGAAGGTGTAACTGATGAAGATTCAGGAGAAGATGAAATTGGATTCATTGCCCTTAAAGACATGGAAAAAGTGATTGAGCATATGGAAATTGAAGATGAAAAGGAAACACAGGAGTTAGCCCTAATTTCCAAAGAAGACATTAGAACTGATCAGATCATTGACAATGGATGCTCTCATCACATGACAGGTGATAAAGATAGATTTTTTCATCTAGACAAGTACAAAGGTGGTATGGTTAGATTTGGAGATAACACTCCTAAACCTATCATAGGTAGAGGATCCATCACCCTAGATGGAAAGAACAAGACAAATGATGTTCTGTATGTCAATGGATTACATCACAATTTACTAAGTGTTGGACAACTACTTGACAAAGGTTATCATTTGGAATTCAAAGACAACAAATGCATTATAATTAGAAAAAAAGATAGAGACATGATTGCATCAGGCTCCAAAACAAAAGGTAATGTTTTTTAGCTCAATTCAGATATAAGTTGTTTTGTTGCAAAAGTGGATGACAGTTAGTTATGGCACAAGAGACTCTGTCATATCAATTTTGATAATATAGTAAAGATAAGCAATGTCAAGGTAGTTAGAGATCTTCCAAGCATTGCAAGACCAGCTGACACAATATGAAGGGAATGTGTTGTGGGAAAGCATGTAAGGAGTTCTTTCAGAAGCAAGCAGAACTCAACTTAAAACAAGTTAGACCTAGTGCATACAGATTTATGTGGTCCTACTCAAACCAGGTCATATTACGGAGAAAGGTATTTCATTTTTTTTGTTGATGATTTTTCAAGAATGTTGTGGGTTGCATTCTTAAAGGAGAAGTCTGAAGCCTTTGAGAAGTTCAAAATATTCAAAGCCAAAGTGGAGAATGAATTTGGATTAAAACTAAAGTGTCTGAGATCAGATAGAGGAGGAGAATTCACCTCTGACCAGTTTTATGACTATTGTGAAAAAAATGGAATTAACAGATAGTTGAGTGCACCCAGAACCCCACAACAGAATGGGATAGTAGAAAGAAGGAACATGATCATACTTTATACAGTGTGCACTATGATGATTGAAGGAAAAGTTGCACACACCTATTAGAGAGATGCAGTTAATACAGTAGTATACACTATCAATAGAACTCAACTAAGACCAGGCATGGATAAGACACCTTATGAACTTTGGTTTGGTAATGTACCTACAGTAAAATACTTTAGAATATTTGGTAGCAAGTGCTACATCAAGAGAGATGATGGTGCTGGTAAGTTTGATGCTAGAAGTGATGAAGGTATTTTCCTTGGTTACTCTACTAAAAGAAAAGAATAATTTGAGATTAAAGAAGATAATTGAAAGTACTCATGTGAAGATTGATGAGAATTTCATGGTTCAAGATAGGTATTATGAATATGCACCTATGATTGAGGATGAACCCAGGCCGAGCAGTAAAGACACTATTATTGAAGAAATGTTTGATTGCATTGATGTTTCATCTAATGAACCTAAATCAAGAAAAGAAGTATCAAAAATTACAGATGAGGATGATACTCCAAAAGTTTCAAATTTCACATCTAGGTATCATTCAAAGGATTATATCATTGCAGATCAGAGTAGCAGTATTATGACTAGATCAAAATCAAAAAGGTTAACAGAGGATGAAGAGGTATGTTTAGTTTCACAGATTGAACCTTTAAATGTTGAAGATGCTTGCAAGGATTCTGATTGATAGAAAGCAATGGAAGAAGAATTAGATCAAATAATAAAAAATGATACATGGGAATTGGTCCCTAGACCTAGTGACAAAAATGTGATTGGAACAAAGTGGGTATTCAGAAACAAGATGAATGAAGATGGTACAGTGATCAGAAACAAAGAAAGACTAGTGTGTAAAGGATATGCGCAGAGGGAAGGGATAGATTATACTAACACATTTTCCCCTGTGAGCAGACTAGAAGCCATAAAGTTATTCTTGGCTTATGCAACATTCAAGGATTTTAAAGTATATCAAATGTATGTTAAATCAGCTTTTCTGAATGTTGACTTGAAGGAAGAAGTATACATAGAACAACCTGAAGGATTCAATCTATCAGATAAGCTAGATATGGTATACAGATTAAAGAAAGTACTCTATGGACTTAAACAGGCCCCAAGAGCTTGGTATGAGAGACTAGATGGTTATCTTACCAGGATTGGATTTAAGAAAGGAGAAACAGATTGTAACCTATTCATAAGAGAGAGACCTAATGGAATATTACTTGTTGCCATATTTGTTGATGACATTATCTTTGGAGGTAATGACAAGCTTAGTTCAGAATTTGCAAAAGAAATGCGGAATGAATTTGAAATGAGCATGACTGGTCCTATAAAATATTTTTTGGGATTAAATGTAAAGTAGACAGATAAAATAATATTCATAAATTAGTCCAAATATATGAGGGAAATATTGAAGACCTTCAAGATGGAAGACTATAAGCCAGTATGCACTCCTATGATAACTAGAAGCAAAATTTCTAAAGAAGATGATTCCGCAGCAGTTGAAAAGACATTATATAAGTCTATGATTGGAAAACTTAAATATCTTACTCAATCTAGACAAGACATATCTAATATAGTTGCCATTGTTGGAAGATTTGTAGCTAAACCAAAACTAAATCATCTAATGGCAATAAAGAGAATATTCAGATATCTAAAAGGAACTATAGACTATGGTTTAGGGTATCCTAAATCAGAGAATGTACAACTTCATGTGTATACAGATGTAGATTGGGCAGGTTTTCTTGATGACAGTAAAAGTACCTCTAGAGGAGGAGTATTTCTTGGAGATAGGTTTGTTTCTTGGGTAAGAAAGAAGCAGAATTGTATCTCTCAGTCAACAGCAGAAGTTGAATATGTTGCAACAGCATTGAATTGTTCAACAATGGTTTGGATCAAATAGATGGTTAAATATTTTGGTATACAGGTTGACTATCCTATTGTTATTCACTGCGATAACATCAGTACTATCAACATGTCCAAGAACCCTATGATGCACACAAAGACAAAGCACATTGAGATTAAATACCATTTTCTTAGAGAAAAATTTGCAGATAATAAAGTGAAATTGGACTATGTGAGCACCAAAGAATAGTTAGCAGTTATTTTCACAAAGCCTTTATCAAAAGATACTTTTGAGTATCTCAGAGAGAAGTTGCGAGTAATTCCCTCTCTTGATTCAGATTAGAAAAATTAGCAATAACATCACTCATTAAGTGACTGATGAATGGTTGACTACTCTACTTTTGGAGTAGTACCTGTGCTTAATTGCTTATGGCACCCTTTTCCATTTATGTCAAAGGGGGATTATATAGTAAGGGGAGCATATACTCTGGGGGAGTATAAACATAGTCAGAAGAGTTGTAGTAGTGTAGAGAAATCTTTGATGAGGATATTTAGAAGATTGTAAAAAGAAAGAAGACACTAGGTGCTGAAGATGTTTTTAACATCATATATTGCCATCAATATCAAAGGGGGAGATTGTTGGAGATTTACTTCTGGAAGCTAGTTGATTGTATGTTTGTCATTGATGACAACATATAATATATAGCAGTGTTATGTATGTACTTATCAGAATGATGGTATCAAGCCTTGTGCAGTTATGTTTATGTTGTAGACATGTTTAGTATGTTGTGATCATACACGTAGACTCAGATATGAAGTTTCAGTTGTGTTGTGTAATTCTATTATGTGGCAGTTCCAGTTTTTGGATTTTGTCTGTACAGAGCTGACATATTGCATTGGTTCTTGAGTTGCACATATCTTCAAGATATGTGTGTGTATATTCATGATTAGTTATGAGTTGCTGATAGTTATCTAAAGGTGCCAAACATGTTTCAAGAATATTGCAAAGTTAGAGTTAATTTGGTGAGGCTGACTTAGTGAAGTGTCATGTCTATTTAGTTTATATTTGAGCAGTTGGAATTATGCTTGTGTGATTAGAAAATCCAACAAGGATGTTATGAAGAGTTGTTTTACAGGTCCCATGATCTCATACTTTGAGGAAGATACTTATAGAAAGTCATTTGTGATACACTAAGTGTGAATGATACAAAAAGAGACAGAAAATGTACAGAGTAGAATATCAGTTGTGGTTCATTCATCAAGTGTCTATGTGAAGAAGCAATAGAATATTACAATACATTGGAACTGATCAAGACAATAGGTCTACTCTATATTTCATCATCATATATAGTGCATATTTGTTCTATAAAAGGTTGTAGCCTTCACCATTGAAGCAGTGAGCTTTTTGGACAGTGAGTCCACCACCCCTAATAGGGTTATTTGTACAATACTCCTAACAGGGTCTGACCCTTAACCAGCTCACTATACTTATTGCATTGTAAAGTACAATTCCTAACAGGGTTGAAATATCTTCTAATAGGGATTACTATAAACAAGTATAGTTCATTGTGGGTACTAATTCCCATCGGGGTTTTTACCATTTGGTTTCCCCATAACCAAATTATGGTGTTGTCTATTTGTGTTATCTGAATGTGCACTTGCTTTATTATATTCTTGAGTTAATAAGGTTAAAGAATTAACAAGATGATAACTGATTCACCCCCCCTTCTCAGTTATCCTTTGGGACTATTCTAATAGATTGATCTAGTCATATCCATCTTAGGGAAAAACAAATGACCTTTTAAGGTCCACAAAATTTCTCCTAACTTGGCTAGAGTCAGTACATGCTAGAAATAAAGCTCTAAGGGTTTGAGCTAGGTGTGCTTCTGCACCAGTGTTATCTTTTTGTGTCTCAACTCCATCTTTATTTATTTTCTCACCTATACCAGTGTTACTTGTTTCCTTTTTTGTCTCTTTGTTTTGGTCTTGATCTTGATATTTCTTATCTTTTTCTGTATCATGTACCTATTCAGTTGTGTCCTTTGGTTGTTCAATGGTCTCAGTCACTTGTTCTTTTTCCTTACACTTTTATGTCTCAGCAACCTTGTTTTCTTCTATATCAACTATATCATCATTGATCTCAACAAGATTTACATCAAGTGGAGACTAAAGTGGAATATCTCCAGCTTCATCTCCAACCATAGGAGAGTTGGGATTTTTAGTGATATCTTCAACCATAAAATCATCAACTGAATCTTTTTTTTGGTCTATATGAGTAACCATACTTGGAATTCTACCTAACACATCTATTAACTCTTTCAAAGTAAAAGTGTCATCTACTTGAGATGTAAATGTTGTATCTATTACCTATGGTTGATCCATGTTGAATATCCTTTTCCATATCACCACTATCTCTTCTTCAACTTCTTTCTCCTTCCTAGCTAATAGTTCACAGTCTTATGACCAATACTAAATCTGACTATATTTTTTGAGTGCTTCATCTACTTCCTTTATTGTCAAATGTGTCATTGTATAGAGAAGTGGCCTTTCTCTTATCTTCTTTTCAATCTCAACTGAAGACCCATATGACATTAATAGCTTCATATAGTTCATCAGCAATATGATTTTTTATTTCGATTGGGTGTTCTGATGAATTCGTGAAAATGAAATACAATAGCATCTTCAATATTTTCTTGTCTTCATCAGATAACTTAGATAATTTAAATATACTGATATTACCTATCACTCCATGTTCTTTTATTACATTCATAACTTCTTTTAAACTCTTAGGAGTGTTGATTTTTGTCTTTCCACACTTCCCCATGTCAGAAATTTCCTTCTCTAAATCAGTTTTCTCACTGTCTACTTCTGTCTTTTTCTTCTACTTGCTAGGAGAGACCTTTGGTTGTCATCTATTTTTCCTCTTTACATAATTTTTTTTATAGATGGCATAGGGTTAGAAGATTTACCTTCATCACTCTTCTCCATACCAAACTCTTCTATCAATGGTAATTATGGAGTCTTACTTTGAGTTTTTGCTTCCTTCCTTTTCCTCTAGGCATAAGCATCTAGAATTCTCTTATGTTTCTCACTTGTAGAACTACTACCTTCACCAGTAACAAATTTCTCTTCCAACTAACTAACAATCTTATTTTATTTTCTTTCTATCCTTGGTTGTAGTTG
>MU222992.1:664909-687772 GCA_018584345.1 Thuja plicata | reverse complement strand
TTAATAAAAGAATTAATTATTAAATGCCTAAAGTTTAGCTTAAGTAAAAGAGAGATAATAAGTGACTTAATAATTAAATTAATATGATTTAATTAATAAGTGGAATCACTTTATTACTCTAACAATATCTACATCTACTAAAATTTTACCGTCAGAAGAAAATAGGAAGCTTTCCTCCAACCTAAAAAAAAACCCCAAATTCATCTCCTAGTCTCATTAATATCTTGCTATGCATCATCTCTAGTGTTAAATTAATTAATCTGACTCATTTCAACATTTTCTTAAATTTGTGTTGACTTAGGTTGCCATTGTTTGTATTTGAAGGTGTATCCTTGATAAAAAAAACTTAATTTCCATATAATAATTCATATTTTAGAGATTCTTTTTTAGAATCAATAAACAAAAAAAATCAGGAAGAATGGAAATACTTACATGGCATGTGTATGTTTGCTCCCACCAGCTAACAATGCTTTCAATAAGTCGCTCAATTCCACACCATTTTGTAAAAATGTCATTCTTTTTACAATGATCCCTCAAACCCTTTGTATATATGTTTTTAACGACAACCACATTGCATTCATCTTCGTAGTCTGTGGGTTTAAGGTTTTCATATCTTGTCTCATTTTGCCTAAATTGTGTCGGGGGCTTGACATTCCTGTTGTCTTTCTTTGCTTGGTGTTCGTATGCATGTTGGGGTTTGCTTCACCCAATATTTCCATGAGTTTCATAAATAAAGTTGTGATGATTGAAAAGGTCTTCCTTTGAGCTCTATTTATAGGGGTGGGTCTTCACATTCTCCTGTAGCGGTAGAAATATATTGTGGGCAGTGGAGCATGGAGGATCTAGCAGACCAAGTTGAGGATTTAGAGGAGGGGAAGGATTCCTTCTTCCTAATGAAATACAATTTTCTCTAGAGGTGAATTTTGGAGTCTGGGATGTAATTTGCACAGCCCAAATTTGTGAAACCCTATTTTCAATTTGTCTATCGCCACTCTTACCTTCCCTGTCCAGAGCATTCACGACCCTCCTAGTCTTTATGCTCCTTGCAGTCTACTATCTAGACTCCATTCGAGCATTTGGAGGGCGATCCCTACCCCCATAGAAGACCTCGACGTGTCGTGACATTTTCTCATTAAGCAGAGCATAGCTATTTAATTGCCAAATGATATTTTATAATGTGATTACCCAATCATCACAAAAGTTTATAGTGGCAACATTACTACCACTGATTTTTATCACATCAACTTGCATATTACATTCATTTTCCTCTTTAAAATAAAACACCAGAAAAATTCAAAGAAGATAGTTTTACTTTCGTTTTGTATTATAATGATTTATTTTTAGCACATATTCTTTATTGTAAAAAGTACTCTAAACTAAAAAATACCCAATATATTCAAAATGAAAATCGAATCATATATTAGTTTAAAATGCACTTTTGCGCACTCACATGTCTATGCAAAACCTTGACAACTTAATTCTTTTAGGACAACTTGGGATATAATGGTCACACTTGAAAATAGTCTCTAGATCAAGAAAATTGGTTTCTAGTTAAAACTCAATATTTTATTTTATCATCAACCAACCATATTGTCTAAATGAGCATGTTAGGATCATAAGAGGTGAATAGTTTTGATATGTACCTCCCAAGACAAGGTAAAGGTGTGAGTGATCTCTACCTACCCTTCCTCTCAATCCTTTGTCACCTCGACCTTACCTACTCAACAAGTCATCCTAATCAACCACATTCACATTGGCCATGGAGTTGAATATACTAGCTACTTATTGGCTTGCCTTAACCTAACCTTAGTAAGTTGTGTATATCAATTCTTTATGCACATAGGACAAGGACACACATGGTGACACTCACAATATTCAAAATCTTTTTTTTTCTTTAACATTTTTCTATTTATTTAATTTTGCATGTCTATCTTTTACTTGCACCTAAACAACTATATTATTTAATCTATAAAATAATTAAATAATTAGATAAGTGCACAATAATACACGCTACAAAGTAACACATAGCAATGGAATACATAAGTAATAATAAGCATTATGAATCACATTTGTAAAGGGATTAATGTTCTTTTTACCTTTTCATTCACTTAACACCCAACATTCATACTTGTGCGCATTTCCCAATTCATCCACTCTTTAGTCTTGTTAATTTTTAATTGGATTTAATTGTCACTAATGAAGTTTCATTGTCCAACCTCTCCAAAGGTGCATATATCATGACCCTGTCTATATAACAACTTTTTATTACAAGTGTAGATTAAATTGTAAAGAATGTTAATGTACTTATATTTGTCCTCTTGAGATTGATTTAGAGAATAAAAAATTTAGAAGAAAATATTATATTCAAATTCTTCTTTTTAATCCAAAACAATAAAATCATAACAATATAGCTATATTAAATGTTACCTCTCCATTATTTCTTTTGTTTTATATTTTTTAACAAACTAATTGATTAATAATAAATATTATAATATTTCATTATACTTTGATTTACATTCTGATTTTTTTGATGTAATAGCCTAAGCAATTATTTTAACTTGAAAACATAAGTATATATGAATCAAAAAATATTTAGAATGGGAGGAATTAAACTCACTCCCGGGGATTCATACATGCATAGCCCAGAATGTAGCAATCAAAATAACATACGGGCATTTCACAGAAACATAAGCCATATAAAATCATGGGCATAGCCTAGAAACAACACACTCCTAAGCAACCAAAGAAGTAGCAGAAGGTGGTCGAGGATCTGGCTCATCCTTTTTTCCCAAACCTCTGTATGATCCAGCTCAGGGTCTAGAAGTGTCCAACCATCTGCATTATCTTTTTCCTCTCTATGTAGAGATATTTCTAGAGCTAACCTAGGAAAGCATTTGGATGAGGAAAACCATCTTGAATTTGCACTTAAGTTAGGCCATCCTGAAGGCGCAGGAGGAAAACCACTCGCAGGAGGCCATCCATACGGGGACCCTTGGTGAGGAGGGGTGCCAAGGTCGTCTATGAGGTGAAATTTGGTGGTCAGGTGAACTTCATTGGGGAACCTGTGAGCAGGGTGTGTCTGAATGTCGATGAGAAGAGCTATGACTATATGACAACCACGGGCAGGAGAATGACCACCGGTAACAAAAGCATAAGTTGGAACTCTAGCATCTATACAAGGGGCATTGCCCAATGTCACAAAAGATCTTTCAAATGGGCCACCTCAAGAGCCACCTTATCAACTTGTACTTGTATCTATAACATCACATTATTGCATATATAGGCTTTAACATAAACAAAGACAATAATATCAATTGTGGCATGTGAGAAAACTATCACATTTATGTCCTTCCAAATAGAAAATAATATTTCCATTCTAAAAGTATGCCATAGTTGCAAAAATGGAGAAGGAAACCTCTGGTTATCACCCAAGAGAACCATATGTCAGGAAAAAAATCTGGGCAAAATGGACAAAAAATCATGGATCCAATCCCAATAATTTTGATCCCTTCCATAGAACCAAAAAATATGAAGTAAGGACTCTGATTATCTGCAAAAAGGGCAACGAGGATCTGGAATGCCTAAATGGTGAAGACAAGATCATAAAGGTAATCATTAGAAAAGAATACACCAGGCAGAGTGGGATATTTTGGGTTTTGTGATAGTGGACCAAATAGTGGCAAACTACAACCTCTAGGTTGAGTATGAGGATTGTAAATGTCATCATTGGTTGAGGACCTGGACCATTAGAAAATGAGGAGAAAGTCATCGATAACCTTGTCAGGGTTGATATCTCAAGAAAGTTGTTTGAGGATACTAGCACCAATCCTTCCACCAGGGTTTAAGGCTTGAAATGCCAATATTATGGATAAATTCCAGTGGCAGATCCAAAAGAAACAGGTCAAAAGTTTGACGATCTTGGTGAGTTAGATGAAACTGGACTTGCAAATCCTCCTAAGTGCAAAGAGACATACTATCCCTGGAAAAAAGGTCTCGAGGGGTCCTTATACCATGCTTATGAAAGCAAACAACATGAATACCTGAGAGATGGGCCAATGGAAGGCCTTGAACCTAGAGTAAAGGAGACCACTAGAGATTATGTTGGTTAAAAGAAAGTTCATCTCAAAATCTGAATCCATCCAAACAAAATCATGGTTTGATTTCTTCTCATGCTCTCCAAATGCTTTTAGGAACAAACGAACCCTAAATTTGCACTGGTTCTCACATGAGCAACAACATTTGAAAACCAATGCCTTTCTAATATAACTAATGCAAAGGATATCTAGAATAGATGCAATTTCAAAGCAGAACTTTCCATGCTTTACTTCCTGAAAGTGAACGAATAATCCATTTGACATAGAGGGCTTGTCCTTGCTTCTGAGTAGTGATGACATGTAACTAATTCAATGTTTGATAATGTTAAGTTGAAGATGATGCAAGACATTAAATCAGTTAATGGTTTGTATTGTCATTAATGTCAACTTAATATCATCTGTACGGTCATGTACATAATGCCAAAGACTTCAGAGAATCAATGGAACAAAGATTACGCTTTCAACAATGCATAAAAGTCAAGTATTCACTAAGTGACAGACAACACCGACGGAGTGCACACCATTGGTAAAGGCAAAGAAAAAGTCACAGTGATGCCCGACGATCAGAAGACAGTGTTGCCCGATGAAGCAAAATCCTATAATGCCCGACGGACTGAGATGCTAAAGCTAACTGGAGTTACACCGACGAAACTGGCAGTTGTCACCGACGACTAACTATAGAGTTGACCGACATAATAGAGAGTTCAGAAAATGACAAAATATATAGCTGGTAGAGCTTAAGGATAGACTTAACTGGTTGTTTTATTTGTTTTATTCGACCACAGTTAAGTAATTGATTTAAAGAAGATTTTTACAGTTGGCAAGAAGATAACTATGAGATAAATCAGGAGTTAAAGCTGTAAATCAGATTGGCTGGATTATTTTTCACGCCAAGAATCAAGAATTAAGGAACATCATGTCTATATAAGAGTCAAGCATAATTCATTTCCATAATCACAAGCAATCAAATACGCACAAGGGGAGTGAATAGAAAGAGGATGCTGAAGAGAAACCGGTGAAGGATAACTTCATACAGTCCTGATCAATCAAGCTAAAGGAGAGCTAAAGAATTCAATAGACACCGATGAATAGTGAAGCACAACATCACAGAGCAGAAAGTGTGGAGCACAAGGAATTAAATTGATACATTGATCAAAGAGGTATTGTACTTAAATATATCTGAAAATCTGCAATTCAAGTTGCATTAGAAATAGGTCATAATGTTTCATTTTAACCATTGAAGCATCAAGTCTCTTAACAAAGTAGGACTTAACCATCTTCTATAATTGAGGTATATCCTAACAGATTGCCAAAATGGTTGATTCATGAAAGTAGCATTGAATTTGCATAAAGCCTATTGACAGCCTAAGACGAAGGTTGATTCAAGGATGGTAGCAAGATTTGCCTAAAGCCTATTGATAGTCTAAGAAGGAGGTTGATTCAAGGATGGTAGCAAAATAGATGCCAGATATTAAGTGACAACCTCTATGTATAAAATCCTCTAACAAGGTTGCACTTAACAGTGTGTTTGTAACCTTTAACAGGGTTGGCTCCTAACAGGGCTCACTTCAGAAGAGTGAAAATTTGGGGTACCGGTCCCAGTGGTTTTTCCCTTAATAAGGTTTCCACATTAAAATCCATGTGTTATGCGTATATGGCTTATTACTTTATTGTTTTACATTTCACATATACATTTCTAGATTGATTGGTATATTTTGCATATTTACTGAGTATCGGTAAATAGTTTTACTGCTTATCGGTTATCAAGGAGAATAAGGACAGACAAGGTAAACCGACAGACAGTCAAATGTTATAAGTATTTCATGGCATGCATCTTGTAGGGACTTAATAGTATGAGGTGTATTGATTGGTGGTTAACGATTAAAGGATAATTTTTTGAGGCCACTAATTCACCCCCCCCCCCCCCCCCNAATTCCCCCCCCCCCCCCCTCTCAGTTATTACTAACAAGTAGAAATGAGACCAAGGCCGCTAGAGCTCTTGTGAAGGTAACAATAATCCCAAGAAACTCTATGAAAGCCACATTTCTTTGTATCTATGGCCCATAAAAATTCACGCAACATCTTCTCAAGATTGTTGTATCAGGATTTGGAAGTCACCATTTTTTGCTTGAGCCTTATCAAGGTCTTCTAGTGCTTCTTCAAAATTTTCTTCCAAACTTTTGAAATCCATCTCGATCTCCCTTAAGCTGTTAGACTTTCTCTCCGAGGGCCAAAATATCTGATACCAATTATTAGGATTAAGTAATATTGAGAGCGGGGGTGAATCAGTATTACAACACTTTAAAATTAAAATTATCAAATTCCAACTTAACCAAATAAATACTAAAATGAAAAGAACATAAGCATAAAGTACACAACTAATAACACCATGATTTTGTTCTTGAGGAAACCCTGGCCAAGGAAAAACCTCGGTGGGAATGGGACCCACAAATATGCACTAAAAGTATTGTGTCCCTGTTAGGATACCTAGCCCTATTAGGAGCTAAGTATTACTTAGTACATTTCCCTATTAAAGGAATACAAAACCACGTTAAAGGTATACACTGAGCACACTGCTCTTACAATATGAAAATTACCTCTATTACAATGCTTTATCAGAAATGAACTTATACAAGCATCTGATATGCTTTAGTAGTTCCAGTTGTAGCTTGCATCACCTTCTGTCATATCATAACATCATAATGAATTCATCTATTCCATCTTACGTTATTTATCATACATCATTCTTTGCTTCTTAAAACCTTTCCATATATATACTTTATCTCATACTCAGTCGACTCCCAAATACATCACAAAACGTGATCAACACTTATACAAAACTCAAATACAAAGTTGGGGATCATACATTACCAAAATAGAGGTAATACCCAATCCAAATAAAACTTAGCACATTTGGATTCAAAATTACACTCCCTCAATCATCACAACCATTCAACTACTCTGTCTCATTGTCTCATTTTCTTCACATGACTTCAATCATTTGTATCTTCCATCTCTGAACTTTGAAATACAAATGACCTAAACTGAAGGTTTACCACATCTAAAAATGTATTCCTCTAAGATTGCATGTCTTCATTCATCATACACAGTGCTCGCTACCCCAAACTATGCTCCTGTATCCAGTAAACTACATTTTGGACAGTCATTTTACAAACATTAGCACCAAAACTATGTTCTACTCCAAGTGGCCATGCATAACTATTTTGTTTCCATAAATGACAACCCCAATGCACTCCTAAATATGTCACTTACCAATAGGAGCCAGAGAACAGCCGTGACAGATGGATATGTGCAAGCCGAAAGTATGAGATTGCCAACCATTAATAGTAATGCAAACAAAGGCATCTGCAAACAAAATTTGGATAGAGAGCACAAAATGAGGGACAAAACCAAGGGCTTTTAACATAGAAAGAATGAAAGGCCACTCTGTGCGGTCATAGACTTTAGCAAAATCAATTTTTAGGACAATGACATTTTGGTTGGACTGACAGACCTATTCCATACCCTCCCAGACAACTATGATATTATCTAGAATAAATCTAGATTGAATGAAACCAGTCTGCTTAGGACACACATATGGGGTAGAAGATGGTGATTTAAGGCAAGGGCCTTGGCAATGATTTTATATGATACATTAAGTAAAGTGATTGACCACCAATTGCAAATGTCTTTGGGATCTCCAGTTTTAGGTATGAATTTTATATTTCCTTTGTTTATTTCTTTACCTAAAGTCCCATTTTGAAAAGCTTCAAGATATACATGATGTAGGTCTGAATCAACACAATCCCAAAGAACTTTATAAAAATCACATGGGAAGCCATCACAACCAGGGGATTTTTTGTTTTCCATGGAAAATAAAACTTCCTTAAGGTCTTGTATAGATAAAGTTTGATCTCAAAAATCCCTTTGAGAGGCTTTCAGACGAGAAGGGACTGTAGCAAGGCAATCTTCCATGACTTGTTGGCTAGCAGTTGTAGGTGCTTGTGCAGTAAATTTTTTTTGATAATGGTTAAAAAATGTTTTGAGAATGTCTAGAAGTGCATTAAGAATTTACCTTCCCTCTCTAATCCTTTAAAATCTTGGTGACAAATGTCAAGGACATATACAAGAGAAAAATTCCTTGCTAGCTCAATCTCACACTCTCAACGAGTGCATACATGCCTTAATTTGAGAACCTCTGGTTGCATAGCTGTCAACAACTTATTTGTGATGACAGAGTGTAGCCACCTTAAATTATAAATCAATTGAGAAAGGATGAGTTGTCAGACTCTTTGTAGTGGCACACAATTCCTTGGTGGTTTGAGCATAAGACCAACGACAGAATTGGGCTAGCTTTTCACCATAAAAATGGATAAATTTAGTTGTTCGATAAATGAAATCAATCCACCACAAAATCCAACCTAATGGTTGAGTGGGCCTAGGTTGTAAATTCCAATTCTTCTTTATGTGAGACAAAGTAGGAGAATGAATCAACAATGACGTGTTGAGGAAAAATTGAGACTTAAAGGAACGTGGAAAGGCAACATACCATTCAATTCTAAATTTAATAGGAAAATGGTCTGTCAAATGTAAAATTGGAAAAGATTGATCCATCCCCAAAGAGAAAAAATAATGAGAAGAGATCATAGCACGATCAAGATGCTTAAAGACTTTGTCAGAACCAGCCCATAAATTACTCCAAGTATGCCAAACCGCATGTGGTAGACGACTGTTGTTATTGGGATAAAAGAGGCCTAACTTATTACGCATGTAAAACCAAGCCTCTCACTCTCCAATTGTCCATCAAAATGGTGAAATGCCATCCTTATCAGAAGCCACCTCAACCATATTAAAATATCCACACAAAACTCAAGTAGTTGGAGGTAATGAATCAACAATTTGCCACCAAAGGTAAGCTCTTTCTATTGCATCATTGGGAGCAAAAACATCAATTATTCCAAAAGTATGACTACCAATTTGCATAAGGACCCAAACCAATCTATGCATGGATTCCTCTCCATGATTAACAATAGCATCTTTCCACCATGATGAAAGAAGGGTAACCACCCCTCCATGACTAACTTCATGAGTGGAAGGAAAAACCAGACTATTTGGCCAAATTACACAACATGATGTAGTGAGCAAAAATGAAGAATCGTGACCTCTTGGGGGAAAAAAAATATCAGTCTGAGGAAAATTATGATGAACATCTCTTATTGAGTGTTTACGTGAGAGGTCTATGAGACCTCAAACATTCCAAGAGATGAAATTCATTCTAAACCATCATTCATGGTATCCTCATCCCCAAGAGAGGAGAAATTGTTATCCAAAAACTCATAATCTATGCAAAAAATAGGATAAAGGTCCCACGGGATCAACTTCCTTTTTCCAGGCCCTTCATCTGCAACCTCATCCCTCCCAGGAGGGCTGCAAGACCGACGCAACGAAGCTAAAGCACCAGAAACCAATGAAGATGACTGTGGACTATGAGCTCCCGCTGAGCATGAAACATAAGTATTCTAATATTTGGGAAGAGACTCTCTAGATGGTAAAGTCCCCAGAGATGCATGTTTTGAATTCTCCTATGCAAGCGAAGCACTCTTGGAGGCCTTGGAAGGCATATGATCCTTGGGTGGTGAAGCAGAAGAAAGTGAGTCCTGCTTAGGCTGAAATGCCAAAGTGTGTTTACCTTTACGGATGACAGTAGTCCAACTAGCATGTGCTAGATCGAGGAGTTTTTGGAGCTCGATATGTAGTAGTCTCCTTAGGAGGAGGTTTAACCCTAGAGGGAAACCCTTAATTTTATTCTCTGCAGATTGAGAATGGAAACATGTATTGGGAAAGTCCAAATACATGACACACTAAGAGAAATGTTGCCCACCAACCTGAATATCAATGGTATCCTTAAGGTCGTTGGCAAGGTCAATTTTCACACAAACCCTCTTCTAAGGGCGAACATTGAAGAAACGTTTTGGCTATATACAAACTACCCGACCAAGGGTTTAAGCAATATTTTACAGAAATGACCAACATAGAAAAGGAAGACCAGGAAAATCAATCCAAATGGGGATTTTAAATTTCTTCTCATCAGAGATAGAGAAGTCCCAAGACCAAGGTTGGAAACCCAGAAGAAAAGAACGCACAAACCAGGGGCTATTTTTTAGAACACCCTCAACATGAGACGGGTTCCCAAAATGGAACAAGAAAAACCCTTTGGTCAAATTTTGCATGCTAGGAGGAACCTATGATGGGTCCATGCCTTGGAAACCCATTCCCACAACATACTTTCAGAAGGAACACGACCAATAAAGTGCCAACAAAATGGCCTATCATAGTAAATTTTTCAAGCCAATCACATGCATTATCAAAATTTTGCATGGGCAAAATGACATTAGGGGTAACATAACCTTACCTCGTGAAATACCTTCAGGACAAAATTGTGAGGATGTTTTCTCAGAGGAGCCATGATCTCCCAATGCCAAATATCTAGCACTAGCAGAAAGTGCTCTGCTAAAATTGACTGAAGCCATTAAAAAGTCCTATTTAATTCCCGCAATAAATGCAGTTTGAAACCTATTGTGAATGGATAGTACAAAAATCCTAAGGACAACCTAGCAAGGAAACACAACCATAAACTTGCAGAGCATGACTATTTATATTCTGATTTTAAAAATATACTACTACATTTGGGGCCAAATTTTGACAAAAACTTCCGACGGATGATTTTTTTTTGTGAATTTGGGTTTTTTTTGTAATAGTCCCCGATAGTGTCGCAATTCCAATGGGCTTTAAGTAGACCATCAGAATGCCGATGTATGCAGTACATCATGAAAAGAAATTGAAACTAGATCATTTTGATTTTTATTGCCGAAGAGAGAAAATGAGCGGGACGAAGGGAAATTTAGGTCAAAGTTGAGTGCGAAGATAGTGTAACTGGCTGGGGTGTTATGTCCTGTGTAACGACTTCACTTTTTTTAATCTTTGATAAACATTGAAAGAGCAAATTTCTATCTACATGTACAAGGTAATAATTTGTTTTCGTTGTTCCTTCGATTGTAACTAGCTGGGGTGTAATGTCTTGTGTAATGGCTCCACTTTCTTGATCTTTGATCTTTGATAAACATTGAAGGAGAAAAGTTCTATCTACATGTACAAGGTAACATTTTTTAATATAAATTGAATTCTGTAGAGATCTATGTGATAAACATATAGACTATTTTTCTATTAAATATATAATATAATAATCATTTAGAGCTCATATCCGATTGAACATTGTTTTAAGGTTTTTTACTTATTTCAAATAATAGGGAAAAATGTAATATGTGCCCTTAGGGTTTATTTTTTAGCAGTGAATGTTAACAATCGAACGTTGTTTTAGGGTTTATTACTTATTTCAAATAATAGGGAAAAATGTAATATGTGCCCTTAGGGTTTCTTTTTTAGTAGTGAATATTAAATCCACAAACACCCACAAGTTTCTTCTCAGACAAAACTTATCCTTTCCTGGATTATGATAGCCTTTGCTTTCTATCCTCGTGATATACTCTCTAACTTAACACTGGGAATCTGGACTAGTTTTAAATGCGCCAAATTGTGAATGGCTATGCATTTCTTGACTGTGTAAGAAAGTTAATTTGTAATTTATTTAATGAAGCTACATGTGCTCAACTGGAGAAGTAGGAGTTGTAGGTGGAGGTTTAATAATCACTAAGATAGTCATTATTCTCTATTCAGGTCGTTGTCTTAAGCATATTAATTGTATCGTATTAAATGTCATGATTTACTCATTTCCTTTAATCACTGCTAATTAAATTATGAGTGCTGAGAAATTGGCGTTGGATTAATCTTCTATGAAGTTTTGCCTAAACAGAAGTTTAGGAATCTTTAATAGATCGATGCCATTATGTAATGTACATTCCTTGAATAGGTCTTTTCCCACTATCTGATTATTAATTGGCTGTCTTTCTTGAACACTATTATTATTCGATAAATAATCTTTGGACTAATATGTTGTTGATTATAAGTAATATTAATCAACTGGTTAGCAATGCCAATTTTAATTTAATTGCTAATCGTTGTCTTCATAGTCTTGGGTCTTCCAGATAATTCCTATCAAGTTGGGTTTAGTCTTTTCACCATCGCTTAATGTCTATTGTCAATATCCATGGTTCGATTATTCTTCCTTCTAATCCTTGATTGACTAATCATGCGATCAATTCCTTAATCAATTCTGACCAGCTAGATTATAACTCTCAATATCGATTGTAACTCTAGTTTAATACTCCTCTACAAGTCGTGTCTATCATGGTCTTAGTCACATTTTAGGTTTGTATTGAATATTGAATATTTAGTATTTGATATTTATTATTCATTATTGTATTGTAATTGTATTTAGTATTTGATATTATTAATCATATGCTATATTATTATATTAATTATATATCATATCATTATACTAATGATATATCATAATAAATTTATTTATATTTATATATTGGTTATTATTTATTATAATTTCTTTATATGGTAGAGTTCTACACGATTTTCTTATGTCACTTTATAATTTGATCTTGTAAAGACTTCACAAGATTGGTTGGACAAGATGAGGGTATTGCCCATAGGCTTCAAATCAAGGGATATGATAGTCCTACCCTCCCAAGTTTGCTTGTCCTCAATAAATGAATGATCTCTTTTATAGTCCACCTTCTATAACCAGATGCATTATATGTGAGTTTTCCTAATGGTAAATAATAGAATCCAATAAGGTTTGGTGAATCCAATTCATGCTTTTTAATATAATATAACTTTTACTCCATTCTATTAATTCAAAAATAAGGCCACATGTGGAGTATGCACTTGAAATACAAATTATACATATGAATGCATGAAGAAACAATGCATACACATAATGCAAGCATTGTTACATTATTTCTACTGACCAAACCCTATAATTCAATAAGTCAGGGTTAGGAAAATTTATTTCATCATTATTATAAAATGTGAGTAATTTATTGTATATAATTACTAGCTTATTATTTAGAAATCTTGTAGACATGGTTATAATGATTATGCTTATTATTTGATCCTTGTTACTTTATTAAGCTTTGAGATTTCATATTATATTTATGGTTTGTAGGGAACATTATGTATAGAAAAGATGTAAATATTAGATCTTTCGAAAGATATGTTATAGAACATTTAGATATACACATTATATATAGATGATTATGATTTCATCCTGACAGGTTACTTTTCTAAAACTTCCAGTTCAATGTCTTGCCATCCGTGCTAGCATATAGGCTTGATTTCTTGCAGAAAATAAACATAAATATAATATAAACCCATGTCCAAGAGAGGCAATGAATATGAAAACTATTCTACTGTAAATAATATAGGTATTTCTCACAACTAAATGTTGGTTCCATTGCCCTGTCAACTTTGTAAACAAATGGAAGCACAATAAATTTGGGTGATTAAGATTGTTATTAATTTTGTTTGTCAGATGTCTTGGCAACTCAATAGTAATGGCTCCTATTTCTAATATAGGTATTGGTGGAGGAAGTCATTATGAAGCCACTAGGTACCAATATTATTTCTAATATAGGCATTGGTGGACGAAGTCATTATGAAGCCACTAGAATGTACCAACTTTATAGTGTATTTTACAAGTTAAGACTTATTAAATATACTATAGGATTGGGAAATTTTGGAGGACTTATAAAATATACTATGATATGTGTGCATTCTAGTGGCCTCATAGTCAATGTTTTTTATAAGTTGAGACTTATAAAATACACAATGAGCTCTTTGCATTCTCTTGGCCCCATTCTCTTTGCATAATCCAGGAAAGGATAAGTTTTGTCTAAGAAGAAAAATCTAATTTGTGCCCTTACAATAGTTTTAAGACCTTCAAACACCATAAGGTTAAATCCCAAAGTGACAAGCGACTGTTCTAATACTGCAACCTTAAATTATCACAACAATGCATTAGACTAAGTGATCAGATTAAGCTAGGGCCTAATGGATTAGTCTAAAGTTGGGTACTTAGCATAGTTACTTTCATTTGGAAGGGTTCTATGGTCTTCAAATACCTCGATTCAATCAGTACTTAGTCCCAAGTTCACTTTTGGTATGTTGTTGCACGCCTTTCTCCTTCTTGCAGGCTAAATACATACCCAATATTTAGTTTATGGCATCAAATTTCAAGCCCTAAATCAACTTCCCCGACTCTAAGCCTTTGGAATTCATTAGAACATTTCCTTAACTTACTCTTCACCTAGTGGCATCAATTTCCCATGGTGAAATATTAAGTTAGGGCCACATCTTCCAACCCGACCCCAATTCTTGTGTTTTTTGACCTGCAGACAGAGTTTTCCCTCTAACTCAAGCAAACGATAACCAAATTAAACAAAACCAAGTGCAAAAAAAAGGTAATTCATTAAGGAATGTTATGGAAACACTAGATCAGAAGATTGAATCCGTACACGTACATGACCACACAACTCAGAAAAGAGTGAAATCTCATCAAAACTTGCTCTAGAATGTTTTTTCTGTCTCTATCCCGATTGGACAAGCCTCTTTCCACATAAAACCAACTCCCAAACTGATCCAACTGATTCAAGTTCAGTTAGGGTCATTGGGATCAGATTTGCATGCTCGAGCAACATTTTAGTGAAATGTTGCATTGACAACATTTTCACAATGTGCAACTTTTGACAACATTAAGACAAGTCCTAAGAAAGCCAATAAGTTAGCATCCCACCAAGTGAAAAATGACTCAAAGAACCTATAAATGACCAAAAAAAGGTACACAAGACCCAAGAACCACTTCTGCAACCAAACTCCAAAATTTTCTTAAAGCACTAGAAACAAGACAACCTAATGAAGTAAGGCATCCTTGGTTTATAAACAAACCAAAGGATCCTTGTCCACACAAGAGGGACTAAGACAAAACATAGGATGATCTAGAACACATCCTTTGTTATATTAAAAACAACCTAAGAAAACTCAAGTCTTAGGTGCCCTGCACCACTTCCACTCTAACTGACACATATCTAGTCTAATCTCTTCAATAAAATTATAACAAAGCTTCTCAAAAGCTTTCGCAATTTGAAATCTATAATAGAAGTATTGATCTAGAAATGAATGATGTTTTGGGATTAAATTGGTGTGTTTGTATACTTTCTCCATTTTAAACTAACCTATGACTTCAAAGGAGAAATTATGAAACATAGTTGTAGGTAGTTATCTCTTCTATAATGACAGAGGAGTCAAAGGTAATGATCAATGAGGTTGCTTCTATTAGATCATACATTAATACACTTACTATTTTGAATTTGATCTCGGGCATCATGCAATGTTATTTTTGTCATTGCATGCTTGCTGCTGTTGTGCACCATATATTTTTTTATACACTTTATTTCATTGAGACCATGAGCTTGGCATTTGTAATGTATTTTCTGTTATTGGATCAATGTATTTTTCCCACTCTTTAACATACCCAAAGCAGTCATATAGAAATGTATATGTACATATTCACTAGATAAGACTATCTTGCAACTTAATTGTCACTGTATTGAACTGTTTATAATCAGATATAATCAGGTGACAAAGTGAAAAACATGAGGCATAGAACTTCTTTATGGCTATTTATTTGTGCATTTAATTTGCAAGTTGAAACTTAGCATAGACAACAGTAAGACTGATAAACAAGTGTAGAAGTGGTATGATAATCATACATACATACATACATACATACATACATACATACATACATACATACATATATATATATATATATATATATATATATATATCTGTGTGTGCGCGTGTGTATAAACTAAAAGAGGGGTAAAAATTTTATTGAATACCAAAGAGAACAGAACAACAGAGGAAACAAAGAGCACTAAAGAGTTTTATCCTGGTCAACAAGTTGAGCCAGCTTATGAGATAAATTAGGGGGAAGCATCCTATGATCAACAATATTCCAATCCAGCGCATGCTCCGAAGCCCATTTAGCCAAGCAATCAGCCACACCATTCCACTCCCGAGGGATATGCATAAAAGACACAGATTCCAGAGAATTGCATAACTGAATGATCTATTGAATAACCATAGCCAAATGACAATCCACATCTACAAGGTTTCATCTATTCAATAAATTCACTACCACCTGCAAGTCTATCTCACAGGCAATTCTTCTCCAGCCACGTTGACAACACTGTTCCACTGCAATCAAGATAGCAAGGGCTTCCATGAGGTTATTTGTATGGTAAACCTTGTAGATAGAAAACAAAAACTGAACATGACCAAAGCTATCACGCCCAACTCCCCCAATGCCAGTCGGTCCAGGATTTCCCTGAGAAGAACCATCAGTGTTGATCTTAAGAACGCCAGCCTGGGGAGGAGTCTAGTGCCCCTCACGATTAACACGCTGAGAGCGCTGCCTGGCTCTATTTCTAGAGTGTCTGTGGGGTAGAGAGGGAGCACCACCCTGAAGAGGAAAGGAAAGGTGTGAGTAAATACCAACATCTCCAGGGTCCAAACCTCCAAAAAAGTCACATTTTGCTAGGAGTGTTTCATGAAGAGAATGAGCAATTTTCCCGCATAGGTGCCTGATCCCCAGCTGCACATCATGAAAGATCCTCCTATTTCTCTCAAGCCAAACATGGTATAAAATAAAGGAAGGGCCAATAGTCCAAGCAACTTGAATAAAAGAGGTCTTGGAAGGGGGATGGCCCCGACGGTCCCAGAACTCAGACAAGGAAGAAACATGCCAACACGAGCATCCCCACACACTCCACCAGAAGTGCCAAATTTGCTTGACAAAGGAGCACTGGAAAAAAGGTGGGAAAAAGTCTCTTCACTATTGCGGCATAAGACACAGATGGAGGGCCCCTGGAAGCCTCTCTTGAAAATATTCTCCCAAGTAAGACAGCGATTGTAAACTAGAATCTAGAGGAAAAAGTTACACTTAGGCCAAGAAAAGCTATTCCAAGCTTTCTTCCACCAAGAAACCTCCACCTCGCCAAATAGTTGCTTAGTAAGCACAAGGTACCCTGAAGAAACAAAATACTTGCCAGAAGAAGCACCTCCCCAAGCCAAAACATTAGGTTCCTGAAGAGAGCTGCACTCCCTAGAAGCCAAGATTTGAGAAAGCTCTAACCGATCCCCCAGAGAACCACCCGGCGGCCAATCAGAAGAATTATTCCATCTGTAACCAATAGCAAGGCCTAGGTTATGAGCCTCCTTATACTAAGCCACCTTATTCCATCTAGCAGAAAGGAAAAAATCACAAAGAGGCTATAATTGCGGATGAGAGGACAAGAGAGGAGGATGCCCATTCCAGGAATCACTCCAAAATAGAGCCTCAGTGCCTCTATTACAGATCCAAAATAGACTTCTCTTCACCAGGTGAGTACCAATCTTGAGGGTATTCCACACCATAGAGCCTCTTACCTCAAGAGGAAACTTGGAAACATCTGAAGGTTCAACGCCAGGTAAATACTTGTGTGATAGGATACGGGCCCAAAGCTGAGACTGACTGGAACACCAGCGCTAATAGAGCTTGGCAGCAAGAGCTTGACTGCAGAAGATAGTAGAGCGAAGGCCGAGGCCTCGTTCCTTTTTTGGCCTGCAGACAATATCCCAATTGACGAGGCTCCATTTAGAATTTTTCAAATTGCTACTCTAAAGAAATTGGCGAGAAAGAGCATCAAATTCTTTAAGAAAATACGTCGGGGCAGCCTGAACCATGCTTTTGTATATAGGAAGGGCCTGAATCATAGAATGTAGGAGAGTCACCCTGCCAGCAGTAGAGATTCACCTATGAGTCCAATAATTGACTTTTTGTCGAAGCTTGTCGAGCAAGCTCTGCCAGAAAATCCTGGGTTGTCTTCCCACCACAATAGGGACACCCAAGTAAGTCAGAGGGAGAGACTCAATCTAAAATCTTAGAATATTAGCAATCCTCTGCTGAATAGGCTCAGGAGTGTTGAAGAAAAAAATAGAGGATTGTGGTCGTTGATTTTCTGACCTGAGGCAGCCAAATAAGTATCCAAAGTGAGCCGAAAGGCTTCAGCTTCTCGAATCTGAGCTCTCCCAGCAAGGGCAGTATCATCAACAAATTGGAGGTGGGAAAGAGTGGGAAGACCATTTCCCCATCGCCAGCCATGAATCAGATTTTGGGACACATGAGAATTGATAAGTCTGCCAAGTCCCTCAGCCATAATGATAAACAAATAAGGAGAAAGAAGGATCTCCCTGGCGAAGACCCCTAGAGGCCCCAAATAACTCAGACGGTTCACCATTAAAAAGGACCGAGAAGGAGGGAGTAGTAATGTAGCTCAAAACCCAACTAACTCATTCCTGCCTGAAGCCAAAAGCTAGAAGAAATTTCCGCAAGAAACCCCAATTGACTCTATCATAAGCCTTAGCCATATCGAGCTTGATGAACATGGCACACTCTCTAGAAGTACACATAGAGTGGATGGATTCATAAGCAATAACCACCCCATCCAAAATTTGTTTTCCAGCCACAAAACCCCCTTGTCCCTTAGAGATAACCATGGGAATCCAAACTTTAAGCCTCTCCACTAAGAGCTTAGTAATGATTTTATAGACCACATTACATAGAGTAATGGACCGAAAGAAGTCCAACTGATTAGCCTCTTCCTTCTTCAGAATAAGGACTAGGAAAGTAGCATTTAAAGCCCGGAGCATATCTTTGTTGGAATAGGACTCCTGAACCACATCCAAAAGGTCTTGATTGATAATATCCCAAAATTCCTGGAAGAATTCAATAGGGAAGCCATCAGGCCTCAGAGCTTTGCCCTTACACAAGCTAAAGACCACCTCCTCCAAGTCAGACATACAAATCGACCGCATAAGAGAATCATTCATCTCCCTGGTCACAATAGAGGGAATATAGGACAAGATCATATTCTCCTCAATCTCCGCTGGAGGCAAGTCATCTGAGAAGAGAGCATAGTAAAACTTAATAGCTTCCCTGGACATAGCTTGAGAGGAGGTCAAGTGCGTCCCATCAAAAGTAACAAGAGAAGAAATGTAACTCCTATTACGTCAAGATTGCATAGATTTATGGAAAAATGCAGTGTTCTTGTCCCCTTCTTGAAGCCAGTCAACTCGAGCCTTCTGTTTCTAATAAATTTCTTCTCTAAGATCCCAGTCTGCTAAATCACTAGAAGCTTGGGATTCTGCTATGCCAAGAGCTTCAAAAAAACCCAAATCCCGAATCTGCCTAGTAATAACATCAAGACGATCCTGAGCCCTCTTCTTCATGATGTGGAGATTAACAAAACAAGTCCTGTTCCAATTCTTCAACTTCCTTTTGACAGCTGTAATTTTTTAGAGAAGGAGAACATAGCAGTGTCATAGGCAGGGCCACCTTGTCTCCACCAGTGAGGCATTAAATCATGGAGAGAAGAGTCTCAAAGACACATTAGCTGGATCTTAAAGGGAGGCTTCTTGGGGATGACAACATAACTAGCAGTGATCTTGATATGCCAGTGATCAAAGCCTCTCCAATCAAGAATTTCAAAAGAGAGAGAAAGAGAGCCACAATTCCAAAAGTAGGAAACTGGGAACCTATCCAAGCATTCTGAGATGGCATCATCTGCAACCCTTCTATTGTTCCATGTGAAGATCCCATTAAGAGGTCTGACATCATAGAGATGTAAAAGATCCATATTTTCCTGAAGAAGCTCAGAGGGACCCAAGTGAGCCAGCCCACCCCGCTTCTCGTCCAGACTAATGACAAAGTTGAAATCCCCAACTACAATCCAGGGCAAGAATGGGTGACAGCTTCTGACATGCCTAATATGTGCCCAGAGCTTAATCTTGCCAGGGAGATTAATAGGGGCATACACATTAGTAACAAGAATCATCTCTCCAGTTTCCATAGAAGAGGCCACCATTGAGAGAGCCGAGTGGCAAGAGATCCAGTGGAGAGGCGTAACTTTCCTAGGATCCCAACAAATGGCAAGACCACCAGAGCTCCCCAAAGCACCAACACATTGACATTGCCCCAGAAACCAAATATTAGGAGCACATCTAAACATGGATTCCACTGAAAGCTTGGTCTCCTAGATACAAAGGATATCTGGAGAATGATCAGCCACCAGCTCATGAATAGTTTTTTGTTTAGGGATGCTATTCAACCCCCTCACATTCCATGAGAGAATAATCATTGAGTAGAGTGGGGGAAATGTTCACCCACGGTCTTTACGGCCCCAGACTCTACCAGTAAATCTCTAGTAAGTTTAATTTTTTCCTGATCCTGCTTTCGCCCAACTCTTGAGGGAGTAGCAAAAGAGACTTTCTTAAACGGTCTTTGCATCAAGCCCAAAGCAAGAGAAGATCCCATTCCTTTACCAGAGGCAAACACATCTTTGACCAAATCTGCCAAAAGAATATCCTTTTCCTGTGGAGCAGGAGAAACCACAAGGGCACCAGACTCAAGGCCAATAGAGGTCTCCAACTTTTGCTGAACTACAACATCCTAGTTGCCACTAAGAATAGAAATCCTCCCATCTGAGCCATTAACCCCACACTGAGCATCTGCACGAATGCCTTATTCTATGACCATGTTGTCTAGCACCTCAAAGCGATTGAACCCTGAGTCCACTTGCCGATCTAGATGAGATCACTTCTGACCCCTCCCCTTAGCACGGTTTTGAGCGGGGATAAAACCATCCTTATCAGGACCAGTAGTATTTTTTGGCCCTTGCCTCTGACTTGAAGTATTCATCTGAGCTTTCCCTTTACCAGTACTATCATTCTGAACTTTCCCTTTTCTAGTACTAACATTTTGACCATTCCCCTTACCATCATTAGCCATCCTTGGGCCTGGGAACCCGCCAAGAGTACCATTGCCTTTAGAGGCTTGAGGTCATTGATGCTATAAATGACTGTACTCATGATAAATGCGGCATCGGAAGGGAAGGGATTCATAGTCTAGCTGCCGAATCCAAGAAGAAGAGCCTAGGAAAATTTCCAAAGAACCTGGCAAAGGATTATTTAAAAAAATTTCAACACAAATACAGGCATAAGAAATAACCTTTTTATCTAGTGATTGATGTGCTATAGCAGCCCGCTTCCCAAGCAAAGAAACAATCTGTCGAAGGATATCCTCACACCAGAACTCCAAAGGAAGTCATGGCAAGCGGACCCAAATAGGAACCCTCGAAGGGAGATCCTAAGCAGAATTGAACCCCGTATGCCAAGGTTTGACGAAAAGTCCCACACGATCTTAAAAATATGGGCCTCCCTCAAAGACCCGGTCCCGATCTGACATGCAAGAGAAATCCACCAAAAAGTAACTATTACCAGCCAGCATAATATCCATATCACCTTCCACTTGCCACGAACGACGAATCCAGGCTTCCAGAGCCGAAAGGGAGATCTGGATACCAAGAAACTTACATATCAATGTATGTTTGGCCAAATACTCCACATCTTCCATTACTGCCTCCGGAGGGATAACCAGCACAGGCTGATCCTGGCTACGCGGAATGCAGCCATTAACTTTATTTAATTTCAAGCTCTCTCCAACATAAAATGTCTCCTTCGCCTGTGAACTCACCCCGGGAGAAGAACCACCACAAGCTGAGGCACCAGCAAGAATGAGACTCTTGGAAACCCCACTCGCAGCCATAAGAGCCCAGCAAATACCCACAACCTTCAAATCACCAGATTCACATGGAACGACTGCTCTGCCACAACTGAATGTCGATACCAGTGAATGTGTCGATACCAGTGAATGTCGTTGCCCAGTGAATGTCGATCACAGCAGACGATCGCAGGTCTGCAGGATGAAAAAAGCCGCGTTCAGTGCCCTCATTTTTCCCTCGATCCTCAGAGCCTCACTTATACTTGCGCATTATGTTCCTCTGAAATTTCTTTATGGGAGCAATGAGATTTTTCTTTCCTTCATAGTTGAGGGTATCTTTTGTACAAGAGTACCTCCATACACACACACACATCAATATGTATGTGTATGCATCATTATGTTGGCATACTTATTCAATATTTTCATTATTGTTACTTTGTTTTAGGTCTTCTCAATGGATAGAACATTTGGTATTGAATGTTGTCATTTGGAGTCTCAGAAGAACTATGCTCCAGATTATTTAATATGCGTGACGATGATATCAAATATGCTATTCTCTACCTTCTGAAACATAATATTGCTGGCTTGCATGTACATGATGGGGTGATCTATAAACTAGTATTTTCTACTCTCTTTGAAGTTATTGGTCGGTTAGAATGGGTCTTGAGGGTGGTTAAGCATGTGGTTGTTTCTGACAATTCAGAAAAAGTTGCACAGGGGATTCAGACCATCAATCCAAACATTATCTCTGGCAGGCTTGGCTCAATTTTTGATAATAGAGTTAGCTTTGAAAATAAAATGGTGGAGGCATGTGAGGTGTTCAAGCTATCTTGCACTAATGATGACTACGCTACTATGAGTATCTTCCATGGTCACAATGAAGATTTTTTTCACTTGTGACGATAGGAATGTTATGATGGACTACTTCTTTGGAGTTGGCATTTTTGTCAACAAACTAGGTCATCTTTAGATCAAACATAAATGTGAAACTTAACTGTTTAACATAATGTCTAGAATACTCTTCTTTGTAAATGTTTTTGTTGATACATACTCAGGGTCTAGATATCCATATGTTCATCATCATTACAAAAACTTATCTAGCTAATGAACTTTATATCCTTATGCATTATGATGTTGTGA
>MU222992.1:639992-660378 GCA_018584345.1 Thuja plicata | reverse complement strand
AGCAATTAATAGCTCATCAACTTTCATTGAGAAGACGTTAATTTCTTATTTGATACAAAAATACATATGTTACCAATACCCTGCATATAAGTTCTATATGTTATTAATAACAAGATGTATATGAGTGCCTTTACAAGGATACATCTCTTCTCTCAGCTTAACTATTTGGTTCTTGTCAGTATTAGAAGGTTATTTCTATGTTGGTTAACTCTGGAAGTTAGTGGCACTGAAAATTGATGAAATGGTTGTTCTAGATTACCATTTTGGGTTGATGCTTTTGAGTCACTACTATAGTGACAGTTGACTCTTTGCAAAATTGTTCCATCTTTGTTCATACAGTATTTGGTTTTAGATATCACTGAACATACTCTTCCATCACATGGTAAATACACTCCTAATTGGAATACAAATTGCTGGTGTATAGAAATTATAGGATGGTTGGGATTCTTGTTTTAAAATGATTATGGTTGAAGTTTTTGTAAATGTCTAAATACATTATTACTATGGAAGTCCTTGTACACATGGTCGAAATGTCTATTGAACTCTTCATTGTTGACATTTGAAAATGACATCATTCAGGTATCATCATACGCATGTGGTCGACATACGATTTTTTTTTGTCGAGGCATCATTGTTTATGTTTTGGGCCCATGGGTTTTATTATGACATTAAAGGCATCATTATAAATGATTTGTAGTTTCATTATGACATAGAAAATATCATTCTTGTTTTCCCTAAGGCAAAACATGAAAATAGTTTGAGGGTACTTGAATTTTGTGGTTTCATTTGGAAACCCTAGTTGTGAAAGCTAGGGTACAGTTGTAGAAAAAAGGTATTGTGTTGAATCCAAACATTAATTGTGGTGGTTAAAGGGTAGTTGGATTACTTGATTCTTTTCTTTAGTTAACGGGTAATCTTGTTGTAAACTCCTTCAGTTATTGGTATAAGGAAACAATTTTATGAATTGGTTTAGATATGATGACAGTTGTTGAGATAGTTTGGATTTAGAGTTTGAGATTGTATGTTTAAAAAATACTTGTTTACTATGAAGGAAATACTTTATTATTATTTGAATGTTATACATATGCATACAAGTTTTGAAGAAATAAGGAGTGATAGAATAAACTAAAAATACAATGAGAATGTAAATATTGTTAATATCTTTCAAAACTTTGAAAAGTGGGGTTTTAGTGTGTATCTTTTGAAAATAAGTATTCAGGGGTTATCATTGAATACATTTATTGAAATGACACACCTCTGTATATATGATGTGGGCATATTGTGTAGATAATTTCACTCTATGCATTATATGTTTACGTCGTCCAAATAGAGGATTGTGTAGAAGTTGTATATACATTTATTCCTGGAATCTTAAATAATGAGATATTCTGGAAATGCTTTGAAATGATAAAGAGATGAAACTTTGTACTTTTCTAATCTGAGACATATTCAATGAGAAACACAAGATAGTGTGGCATTCTTGATTTTCATCCAGTGAGGCATATATAGCTATTGACATATTTTATAGGGAGTGAGGCATTGCTAGTGAGGCATTTTTAACTAAGCCAACGAGGCATTTTTGAGTGGTTTTTCTACCCCATGAGAGTTTTCCACTCAAGATAAATTGTGTTATGTTTACTCGTTTTAAGTCTTATGCTCACGAGTTAATGTTTATCATAAATTGTTTCACTATATTGTGGTGGTTCATATTTGATTTTGATATGTCAATTTTAGTTGTCATGATGCCTATCTTAATTCAAAAGTTTTCATGATGTTCATATATAATGCTTCATCTTAGTTTAATATAAGTTGCCTTTGATATTCTTGTTTATCTTGTTAAAAGTTTGAGTTGATGTATTGTCTACCAACACTATGATTTTGAGTATACCTGTTCTCATGATAGTTATGCTCCAAAGTATTGAAATATTATTCCAAGTTCATTTGATATTAGTATACCATTGATTCACCCCCCTCTTAGTGGTATTGTACTCCAACATGATCTCCATGTGTTTCCCAAGCAATGGGAGCTTTGGAAGGTTTACCTTTGGTTATAAGGGAAGTTTAGACCAAAAACAAACATCTTTTATCAATGATTCAAAACGGTAAGAGCTGATCATTCTGTGTCTATGCAACCTCTGATAGTCATACGACATTGAATCATTTTATAGTATTGTAAATGTAAAGTTTTGTAATAATCATAACTAACTTTTTAGCAATCACTCAAAAGGCCTACATGCTGATAAATTTGCATATTGGATGACAACCCAGCTTATAATGTACGTGTGAAGGAATTTTATGTAGGAAAACATCTTATTTCAACAACATTTGATGCTCTTTTTAATACTGGCACTTCATTTACATATTTGGCTGATCCAGCATATAAATATATTACCTCAAATGTGAGCCACTAGAACCATCTTTTATTTATATTAAGTTTAACTACACCCTTAAGGAGTGACCCAATTACCTAATGTGTGGACTGCAATAGTTTCACCTACAGGTATCTGATCCCACTGTAACAATAAATGGCATCCCTTTTGAGTTTTGTTATAGTCCAAGGTTCATGCAAATTTTACAAAACTATGTATTTTGCTATTTCCTTTTCTAGGAGCATTCATAGAAGCATCATTTACAAAGAAATAATATTTTTGATAATAGTTGTGCAGTGACGATCAAAGCATACAGAGCACTAGAGATATCCTTGATCTTCAATGAAGGAAACAAATTTCCTCTTCATCAATCTTTTCTAACAATTATTGGTGATCGGGTAAACTTTCAGTATCATTGGAATTTGAACCAGGCATTCTCTTGCTAAATGCATCCATTTAGATTTTGTCTTATTTCTTTTTACTTTGGCAGGATCCTATGAATGTGGTAGCTTACTATCTGGTAGTGCTTCCAAGCTCAAGCATTACAATTATTAGTGGTAAGTTCAGCACCCTAGGCCTAAATTGATTCTCACAAAGGGTACTATACTAGTATTCTGGTCCATTCTTTAAAGTCCACTGAGAAAAGGAGGAACTTTGCAGTTGTAATACCGTTGGGCATGGTCTCTCAACTTTAGAGGGAGCCAACTATAGATAAGTATATAATTCATTCCTAATTCACTTATGTGGATGTGTCAGTGACTCTATTCAATGTGGAATATTTATTTCTTTACCGTCCCCATTCTCTTTCCAGATTAGTTATGAAGTTTGAGTCTACTTTCTAAAGATGGCCCTTTATTTTTCAATACTTTTGTTTGATGGCAAAGAAGCTGCATGACTAAACACATTATTTTAAGTTTCTAAGGAATGCTTTTACTCAACTAAATTGACATATAATATACCCAAAAACACTCCAGCAATAAATATTTTTGTATTTTTTGTATATACTTCAAAGTTTAAACATCACGTGAAAATTAAAATTTACTAGTCTAACTAATACAAATACATGCAAATCCGATAACACCTACATAATGACCTTGATGACAATGAGAAACTCAAACCTGCTTCTTGAGAATTTCCCTCCCCAATATGGTCTGATAGCCATTCATGAAGGTTTGTCTTCAAAGGCCACAAGCTGCTGTACAGAGCAGTTCCTCTCCTCAGAATAAAATGTCTTATTTTTTTTTCCATTCTAAGATGTCCTTCTCTATACCCAATGCTTTTTGTATTTCATGCTTTCCTTTTTTCATTCCTCAATCAAGACATTTTAAAGGCTGGTTGATTTAAGATGCAGGACTAGAATGGTTGCTTGTTGTTTTGGGATTGGTCATTGTAGAGTTGGAATGTTCTAAACCCCATGACAAATAGCCTTGGTTCCTTATTCATGACTTGCATTGGAGGAAAAGTCCACTATTGCAGCTTGATAGAGAAGGAGCAAGAACCCTGAGTTTTGGTGTTTGCAGTACTTGCAAAGTCTGCTTGCTTGAGGTTTGAAAAGATAGTATTAGAGGACCATAAAAACCATACTTGCCAAGATTGTTCTATGTTCTTTGCTTGTGTTGAGGTAGAGACCACTATTGCACTCCAAATAGGAGTTAGGACAAAAATTGGAGAGTTACATGTTTGCAAGACTGTTGAATACAACTAACTGTGGAAAGTGGAGTCTTAAGGGTCTATAGGAAGTTATAACCCTTATTAGAAGTCTGTGATTGATGCAAATTAGTTATCCATTGTTGTGATTTGGTAAAGGAAGAGTGTCTCTAAGAACACTATAAACTAAGTGATTGGAGATTGACCAAGTTAGGGGGAACTATCTTATGTAACAAGGGATTCAGAGTCTTGTATTGTGAAAGTAAGTGTAGATAATCCTATTGAAGGATTAAGTGAAATTGAGAACATTATCAAATTGTAGAAGAGGGTAAGCCCACTACACTTCTTGTTGTGTGCACTCTGCACCAGATTAAGCGTGTCATGTATATGTTTGAAAAATGACTTTGTAAATATGAGATATTGATGATTTTGAGATGATTGTATTTGATTTTGATATGAATCTAGGCGTGGGTGTTCGGATCAAAATTAGGGAGTGGCTCTCAAAGGGGTATGAGGCCCAAAGTAGTTGCCTAGTAACCCATTGGAAAGTTGACCAATGTAAGTGATAATATAATAAAATAATGAGGAAAACACATTAATAAGATAATTGAGAATTCTCCTTGTGTTCTTTGAGTGCTCATATTGAATAAGGACATATTGGGAAGGTATGTCCATCTATGGGGCATTGATTTGGCATAATAGAGCCTCCTTGTCCACATGAAAGGATTGCTTGATTCCGCACGAGTCATCCCTTCGCGCTATGCAATGACACTCCCACTTATGAGTCTATAACATCCAACCCCTATGTAGACTTGAGTAGTGACCCTATGTGGATTCATGACGTGGAATCATCCCACTTCTTGATGTTTCAATGTAATGTTTGGGCTTTCTTATGATGATGATTGATCTTACTTGATGTTTATACTTCATGTTTTACGTGTGTGTAAGCCTTGTATCCCCCTTGTGTTTTTTAAATAATTATCTGGGTCATGTGGCTATCTCCAAGCATGGTGAGGTGAACCTATGAGCTCCACATGGTTGGGTAGCATTTCCAACCATCATTGGGGACTAGTGTATTTAGTTTGAGATTGGCCGTGGAGGCTATCACACCAGTTCCTTCTCACATTCCTTCTTACCTTCTCATTCTTACAAATGTAAACATTTATTGTAATGATTTAATACATTGCATAAAAAATGATTATTTGTATATTTAAATACTCCAATGTGGAGAATATGTAATAATATGATGGATATGTATATGGTAGTTTTATGTGACACAGTGTTTGTATTGGGCATGAACCACCCATGTTTATGCTTCTCTTCTTATTGATGATATTTGTTTTTATCATTGTAACACTTCCAATAGTGATATAAAAGGAACTTAAGAGTGTTTATTAGGGTATCAAAAGTTGATATAGTCACCTTCATGCTTGGTCATACTTCTTGACCAATTTTGAGTGGTTTTGAGTCAATCAGAGTCAATTCAGGCTCGTTCAAGATGACCCAATGGGCATTACAAGTGGTATAATTGTGATTTATTGGTGGCATGGAATCCCTCATATCAATTATTTTCATTTTATGGAAGTTTAGGTTGGATTGGATATGTTTAGGATCTCCCAATCCTACCCTTGAGTGTAGGAGTCACCCAATGACTTTGGGCACACTTTACATGTCTATTCCTCATAGATTTTTATAAAATTATCCCAATCCATGCATAAATTAGTATTTTTTAATAAAAAAGGGATTTATGGTGTCCAAGGGGTCCTACAGTGGATTCAAAAAGCTCCTTGATCAAGACAAATGCATAGAAAAGGGATGCAATCCGGGTTTGCCACTCCCAAATGACTACAAACACAAAAAATTGGACACTAGCATAGAAATGAGACTATGTAATATAAATAGGACTAGGGAATGGTACACTAGTGTACCAAAAATGCATCATATTCCTTTCTAGGCACCATAGTCCACTATGGACACCATAGTCTTCAACTTGTTCCAGTGGGCTTTTCGAGAGCTCTAGGTGTCTGATTGACCCAATTTTTAGTTGTGTTAAAAATATAAGAGAGTTTAAAAAACCTTGGAAGAGTTTTATGAAGGCTTATAGTTATTTTGGTTAGTTTTTGAGGTGTTTGAGCTCAAGGCACTCCTTAACAAAGCTCATCCATGACACTTAGGATCTACGAAATTGTCTTATTTTTTGAGTTAAGTTTTGTAACTTCAGGGAGGGTCTTGGGTGATTGTAAGAAAAAAATATACCTTTTCCAAGGTTTTGGGGGACCTTTCCCTTTAATTTATTTATTGTTTTGGTATTTAGACTTCTGCTTATGTAGAGTTGTGCATTGATTGTTCAACCTAACCATGGGGTTTGAACTCCATATCATTGCATGATCCTTATGATTAATGATTATATTTCATGTTCCATGTTATTTTATGTATGTTTTGCCATTTTTCCCAAGGGTTTCTTGGTGGGGTGTTACTAAACATTAGTAGGACCAAAATCATCAAAC
Source organism: Thuja plicata (assembly GCA_018584345.1). NCBI lineage: Eukaryota > Viridiplantae > Streptophyta > Pinopsida > Cupressales > Cupressaceae > Thuja > Thuja plicata. The sequence goes on along the minus strand of MU222992.1, from coordinate 653,855 downwards.
TAGTACATTTGAGGCCTAATTCAGAGGAGGCTAGAAGGGATATTTGTGGAGATTTGCTAGATACCTTAATTCTCTTGATCTTTAGTAATATATTGGATACTGTGCATTGTACATAAAGGCAAGGCGGTGATTATTCTTAACGATCGACAAGTATAAGTCTTCCAGGCCTTACCCAGTAGCTAGGACTAAAGATATCAGAGCTCAAGAGACCATAATAGTTGGTCTCCGTCTTTGGTCCATACGATTGAGGAAACATTTTACCTTTTGTTAGCTCATCAAATGCGGCGATCTAAAAGAATTTAATAGATAATATTTTAATGGATAACATACATTATTTTAGTTTGACGCTACACGAATTTATCTATGTCCTACACTTGTGGACTGCAGAGATAGCGATAAATAAGAATCCCCTCCCGTGGCCTGAGTAATGCAGGCCACGGGAGGAGATGCTTCTCTACCGCTGTCTTCGTAGTCCACAAGTGTGCGAAATAGATAAATTCGTGTAACATCAACTTAAATAATATACGTTATCATGAAAATATTCTATTAAATTCTTTCAAATCTTCGCATTTGTTGAGCTAATGAAAGGTAAAACGCTTTGTCAGTAATATGGACCAAAGACGGTGACCCTCTATGATGGTCTCTTGAGCTTTGTTATCTTTAGTGTGCCTATCCATCGCTTTTTCGACGCTTATGAAAACTATTTTGATAACAGTGCTATACGTACGACGGGCATTCCTGTTGGAAAGCCACTGCATGTCTGTCGGCATCCTGACAGGTAAAATGTCGGATAGACTCCATTTTTGATAGCTAGGTTTGACGGGACTGCTATACCTCCGACGGGTTTTCCTGTCGGACAGTCACTGCATATACGTCGACATTCCGACAGGTATAATGTCGGAGAGACTCTATGTTCAACAAATATTTTTGATGGGAATGTTATATGTCCGACGGGTTTTCCTGTCGGACAGTCACATCCCGACAGTCTGTCCGTCGACGTTCTGATAGATGTATCATATGAAATGCTATAATAAGTTGCTATTAGTGTGGTAAGTTCCGACGGATAGAGATGTCAGAATACCGACGGTTACCACTTCCGTAGAAATTTCCAACGAAATAACCCCGACGGCTACATCTGTCGAATTGTCGACAAATAGGTGTTGAAATTCTGACAAATAACCGTCGGAATTTGGCCTCAAATGTACTAGTGCTAGCTAGAACCTTACCTCGTGAAATACCTTCGGGACAAACTTGCAAGGACGTTTGCTCGGAGGAGCCATGATCTCCCAATGCCAAATCTCTAACACTAGCAGAAACTGCTGTGCTAAAATTGACCGAAGCCATTAAAAAGTCCTATTTAATTCTCGTAGTAAATGTAGTTTGAAACCTATCGGTGAATAGACACTACATAAATCCCAAGGACAACCTAGCAAGGAAACACAACCATAAACTTGCAGAGCACGACTATTTATATTCTGATTTTAAAAAAATATACTATTAATTCATAATTAAAAATAGACTAAAATTCCTATTTCAAGTTAAGAAAAATGTGAATACATGTATAGCCCTCAAGCTACTATCTATTCTTTTATCAATATAATTATCTATTTTTATTTAAAAAAAACCTTTACAGCATAATTTTAGATGGAAGTTTGCGTTTTGATTTCTGTGCAATTGTTATCAAATCTTTGATACGCAGGGCCTGCTAAAGCCATACATGATATTTATCATCAGAAAGAAACTTCATAAAGTAATTAAATCTAAAGGGTTTTCTCCATTTCTCGCGTATCAGTAACGATAAGGCCATAATTCTAACCATGTCGCTCGTGGATTACGCATCCTCATCCGATGAGGAAAGTGAAGAACACCAACTCGAAGAAGTCAAAGGAAAAGACCAGCAGCAATCTTTGAACGAGTAAGTATTCTATTTAGGAATTATCATCCATTGTTGAATTTAGGTCATTCTGTTTAATTGCTGAATAGGTTCTTAAATTTACTATTTTTTAGAGTGTTAAAATTGAGCAAAAGCATCTGATATTTTGATGTTTTGTTCGGTATTTAATTGTTTAGATTGAATGTCAAGTAGAGGGTCTGTCTCTACTTCAAATATATTTGTTCCACCAATTGACAAATGCTTTGGATTAATCCGAATTGTTATTTAATTGTTACAACAGCTCTTTGTTTATTGCAATTATTTCTAGCCAGATAAAATGAGGTAGTGTAGTGGAAAGAAAGTTAGGGTATATTAGTGGAAATAAATCCTCAACTAGTGGGGTGTGCTATTTTGCTTGGAGAAAGCTGCCAATACTTTTTGAATACTTACGAGCGAGGCAAGGTATCCACAAGGCACGCAGGGACCCGAGAGGAGGAGGATGAAACATCTAATGGTATTTATTATCTGAATTTCCTCCTTTGCTCGCTAGCGTGTACTTCTTCTGCTCAAGGATTCCCCCATATGCAAGTTCTGAATCTTGGCATCTTAAGAATCATTGAATAACATATGGGTTCTGGTGGAACATTGGTAATGTTCCACCATAGTCCTAATTAGTTATAGAAAAGTTGAATATCACAGGTATGGGGATGGGGATGCATCTCCTAGGTACTGAGGGGTTAAAAGTTAAAATACATCTTACGTTCCATGGAACTTAGGCTTTTTGGTATTTGAATTGCTATGAGATAAACCAAGGTTGCTCACTGTCAGCAAGTGTTAGTTTTTCAGTGTAGAATAAAGATTTGAGGCACTTGGTTTGCTCTTTAGGTCTTTTATGCCCAAATTATCATTTTTTGCCAGACATTTTCTTCTTATATCATAATTTGAAACATCATAGTCTTTTATCCCGCAATTATAGGGATATTAGGAGCTATCATAAACTACAATAGAAAATCATTTACAAGAATTTATTGCTCACCAGTAAACCACGCGCTATGGGGACGCATCCTTGAAGCTGAGAAACACATCCCTCTTTCCCTGAGAGAGTGGGGATCAATGGACAATAGGGAACATCTCTGTTTATGCCTTATGTATAGGATGTAGTGTAGATGTTTTCATTGTCCCCACCCCCAAAGTGCTGCAAATTCCCTGGAAAGAAAGTTTCTTTTTAAAAGGAATTTCTATTTTGTATTCAAATCAAATCGACATTGTACCCTAGACTGCCATTTTTGTTTCTACCTCTATTGTATAGTGTTTCTGAATTTGTCATTAAACTCAGTAATAGATGGATTTCCATTTTTATTCAAATCAAATCAACATTTCTATCCTAGACTGCCAATTCTGTTTCTACCTCTATCATATAAAGATTCCAAGTTTGTCATTAAACTCAGTAATAGATGATGGACGTAAAATGTCCAAGCATGCTTTCAGATGATGTATATATTTCTTTGAGACTAAGAATATCATTGATAGGTGCCTTAGTGATTGGTGGTTTTCACCTTCTTGACATGGGTTGCCTTAGACTCTCTCCACTTTAAGCAGTCAGTTGAACTTGAAATTATTGTAGAAGGAAAGGACTCTTCCACCTTCATCATTCTTTCCAGATAATGTAAGCTATTTTGTATCTGGTTGATTTTGGGTATGGTAATTTCAGTGGCATAAGAATTTCAGTAATTAGTTAGAAAGATATGCTGGTTGCAGATAGCCATATTTTATAATCCGAATCCTGATTCCTAGCAGCAATAATCAAATCAAAGTTTTACGGGATCCTCCAAAATGTCCTATGATGTGTTTTCAAGCACATGCTCACAACATGGGGTCTAATATGTCAAAATATCTAAGATACCGATGCGGGCGCCTGGACGCTCGATGCGGGAGCGGATGCGGGCCGAGGCAGAATCGGGCGTGGATGCCCTTTGGATGCCGCCCGAATGTGGATATCAAGAGGCTGTGTACAGATTTCCTTGGTTGTGCGACACCAAGTTAAAGGCAAACATACTAAAAATGTGAATGGAATTTTTTATAAAAATGCTTGCCATTTGATTCTGTAGCCCGCAAGAGTTTTAAAGATTATGTATATTTAAATTTAAGAGAATATATCATAAGCTTGCGATGTGAATAAATTTCACAATCATAGAGAGCTTATGATTTATTTATTTATTATTATTATCATTTACTTTAATATGTATTATATAATAATAAATAACATATTTATTATATAGACAATAATAAATTAATCAATTTAAAATATTAAATACATTTATATAATAATGTTTTTAAAATGTATTATAATGAATTCAAAAGTTAACACAATATTATTTTATTTTTAATAATTTTCATTTAATAAATATTAAATATTTATATTAATTTTTTAATTTAATATTATTTTCTAAGTAAATAATAAATTTGATCATTTTATTTCAAATCTATTTAACAATGTTAAATTATTTTGATAATTTAATCAATTTATTATCTATATATTTTTTAAAAATTAAATTTATATGAAAGCGAATACTTACCTATATATATATATATATATATATATAAAGTTTAAACGCATCCAAACGCACCTGCATCCCCCCCAAAAAAAATTTCACGCATCCGCGCACCTGCATCCCGCATCCACATCCGCATCCGCACCCGAATCGGCAACTTAGCAAAATATCTTTGTTCCTACTGTGGACCATTAAACCAGGTATAAAACAGGGAATAGCTGCATTAATTATCACCTATACTATGTTGAATGGTCTAACCTACTTTATATCATCTTGAAGAACTCCACTCTAAAATATTTAGTTCTTTGACTTCCACTTGAGTCAATTTTTCTATCTACCCATCCCGGGCAGTTGAGCAACTTGACCTTGTTTGGTTTCATTGTACATAACCATCTACAATCTAATGTTGGACATGTTTTTCTAACACTGTGGCACATTTCATGGCTCTATAGCCAAAGGCCCCACGAATGTCTTTTTGAAAAGGAATGCAACCCAGGAAAAAGGAGATGCTATTGCTATGTTATATAATTGCAACTCCTTGATCACATTTTTAAAGATTGAAACAAAATACATTTTTGTGAAAGCTACTGGGATCTTTTACGTATCACAAGAGCCGTGGCCCAAATACATGACATATGCCACAGGAAATCCTTTTTGTGAAAGTTCCGAGGATTATTTCAGTTTTCGTGTATGGGATAAGAGGGTTTCGTTAGGAGCCTTTGATACCTGCAGGTAAGAGAATTAAAATCCATACTGCCAAATCAAAATAAGCGTCTATGCTAAATCAAGCACCGGTCTTCCACCGGTCTTCTGATTAGCTTTCTGCTACCCCTGCATATACCTTATAATTTGCTGCACACACTTGAATCCTTGCATTGATTGTGCATAAAATTCATGCAAAAGTCATGTAACAGACTCTACGAATGTTGATAATAGGAGTGTAAAGTCCTTCAAGAATACCTAGGGTTTATGCCTAGAAATCTTCTTCTTTATAACTACAGCATACTTTTAAATATCCTCTTTTGACTTCTGTTGACTGCAAAGGGGAGAGCTTTCTCTTACATGTAAACTTTCCTCATTTTCTGTTTGTGGGAACAACAGTGGTGCTTTCCTTATCAGTCCTCTTTTTGTTTATACCTTGTTTTTGACCCCCACCTGCGATGTTATTTGACCCTCTCTTTTCCCCGTTTAGGTTTTGAGTTATAGATCCAAATATATAAGTTTATGACACATTGAGAGTCTAAAGGTGTCATTTTAGGCTGACGTAACCTGAAAATTGTGGTTGTAACATATGATTTTACCTATTTTAATTCTGATGTCTTAATAACTCTTTCAAGTTCTTTGTCATCTTAGGGAATTATTGATTTTGATCTTCAGATGGGTATTTTTTATTGATATTACAATATTTTTTCCATGTTAGTTCTGACTACTATGAGGTATCTTGAAAGGGTTGCACTGTCCAAACTCCTAAATAGTCAATGTATTTTGTAGGATATAATTAAGCCAAAGGCGTTTATTATTTGAAACTGAGGACCTGCATTTACAAATCAATGGTTGAAACTGAATAAAATAGATCCAAGACCATCCCAAACATCTGTGCCATCCATTCATTTATGCGTACCTTTCAGAGACACAAGTGACTGCGTACTTGCTGACTCCAGCACCTACTCTGCCAGTCACGTATCTCCATTATTACACACCTCCCTAACACTATTTCGAGTTGCAGAATAAAATGGTCCCATGCAAATATTCCAGGCCGGCAGTCTTCAACTTTCCTGGTATATTATTTAGTGGACGATAGTCACGCCCAGTCATTGGATCCAATAGTTCTGTGTTTGCTAATTTCTTTGTTGCTTCTCTTCTATTTCGATAAGTGTGGCAAACAACTTTAAATATCCTCACAGTTTGCTTCATCTGGAAATCTCTCCATTGTTTGGCAAGTAATCTTTAACCCCTTTATCAATATCTAGTTATTTTTAGAGGAACGGATAGAAAGTTATACAAAGCAGCTACATCTGGCAATGTGGGAGGCCCTTACCAGTTTGCTAGATGGCGGACTCAACATTCTTCAAGAGGTTACTCCCACACGAAATACAACACTCCATATATCATGGCCTTGTGAAAGTTGTGCAGACATTGCTTCAGCTCATTAATCGAGACATTGAGGACGGTAACCAGGGCAGCCATGAATTTCTTACTGCTAAAAATAAGGAAGGTAACACCGCCTTGCATGAAGTGGCCATTGGAGGACATTATAGAGTCGTGGGATTTTTATTGGAACGTCACAATAATCTGGTGGATGTCATCAATCATGTTGGAGAGACCACTCTGTTCAAAGCTATAGAGGAAGGTTATGAGAAAATCGTTAAGAAACTTCTGCCTCCCACATCTTCTCCCTACAACAGGAGAACATATGATGTCTAAACCTTTCTCCAGTGTGCCATCTACAACGCACACAAAGGTATCTTCAAGACCTAAGTTACCGATTTGCTCGTTTGGAGGCTGGATGCGTGGGCGGATATGTTTGGAGGCTGATGCGCGGGCGGATGTCTTGTGGATGCGCACAAAAAGCGCATCCAGGGCCCCCGGATGCTCTCTGGATGCTCTCTGGATGTGCTTCCTGTGCGCATCCAGGAGTCTCTGTCAGCATCCGCAGGCCCAGACATCAAATTTGACGTTTTTTTGAAAAAAACAACTCAAAGCACTTAAAAACATGTGCTTTATATCATTTTTATCATTTTTTTGCTCCTAAACCCTTAAACAGCCCTAAAAGAGGCCATTCATTGTTTTTTCATCTCATTTTGTTTGCAGTTAGGCTTTCTTATGATTTGGTCTCCATTTTTGCATTTTGAAGGCAAGGTGATTATTTTCGAAGAGGATCGTTTGTGGGGTGCGAGATAGCTTCCACAAAGGAGTTCTAAGCGTCTAAGGTAAGCATTTGATCCCATTCTTGAGTCCTTTAATGATTATTTTTGAGATTTTGATATTTTTTTCAAGTTTGGGAAGAAAATTCTCAATTTTTTTTTCATTTTTTAAAAAGAAATAAAGAAACAAAATTAGCTATCTATTTTAATATATTTGTATCTTTTTTTTGCACTTGTATGCTTGATGTTTATAGTTTTTTTAAAATTTTCTAATTAAAATTTATTTAATTTCTTATTATAGCAAGAAATTAGATTGTATTGTGCAAGAATGGCCGCCAACGGTGGTCAAAGTTTAGTGGGAGGGCAAGGAGCCGATAAATTCAAAATTGATGTAGGATCTTCTTTATGGAGACATACCACAAGAATATCATAGGTTTCAGGAGGTGGCTCATATCTTTGGAGGTGTAATGTATGTGAGTAAAAACCATTCAATAGCTTATATTCTCGGGTCAAACTTCATTTTATGGGCCCTTCTGCTAAAGGGATAGGAATGTGCAAAGGAAGCAAAGATGGGAAGGGGATGTCTAATGCACAAATAGCACGATATATAAAAGAACAAGAAGAGGCTGATAAATCTGTTAATAGATCAAAAAAAAATTCTTATCAACCTCTAGCCGAAAAGAAAAAAATTCAATCGCCCACTGAACCAGTTGAATCTTCCAAACATCCATTCTTACAAGTACCTGTACCGGAAGTGGAAGAGGAAGAAGTCGAAATTACCACCCGCAAAAGAGGTCCATTGGCTACGACATTTAAAATGGAGGCAAGAGAGCTTGCTGATCAAGCCATTGCACGTTGCCTCTATGTGAATGGTCTTCCTTTCAACTTGGTGAGATCACCATATTCGAAGGAGATGGTGGCAGCCATCAATAAAGCACCGACTAATAACATAGGTCCCGGGTATGAAAAGGTGGGTAGCACCTTGTTGCAAAAAGAGAGGACTTCTGTAGAGAGATCTGTTCAACCAATTAGAAATTCTTGGAAAACTTTGAGTGTTTCTATTGTTTCCGATGGATGGAAAGATACAAGAAACTGTCCATTGATTAATATGATTGCAGTGTCCCCCAAAGGGGCAATGTTTTTGAGGGCAGTTGATTATGAAGGGGAAGTGAAAGATGCACAGTTCATTTCCAGAATTCTCATTGAGGCCATAGAGATGGTGGGTAGTGCGAATGTGATCTAGGTAATCACGGACAATGCAAAAAATTGTAGGGGTGTAGGTGCTTTGGTTGAGGAACGATATGACCACATTTTTTGGACACCATGCACTGTACACTCCCTGAACTTGGTGATGCAGAAAGTTGGCACTCAAACAGATTGGGCTCACTAAATATACCAAGAGGGGGAGGAGATCCAGATGTTTGTGGCAAACCACCAAATGTCACAATCAATATTCAGTTCTTTCTCCAAATTGGAGGTTTTGAAGATAAGTGTAATTACTAAATTTATTTTATTAATATAATTTTTATAAATTTTATGTCATGTTCAATTATCAATTTGTATATAAATTTGCTTAATATTTATTGACATATTGTTATTAACTTACTTAGGTTGCTGAGACCCGATTCGCGTCTCATACTATTGTTATGAGATGACTTGTCAAGGTGCAAGAGGCATTGAGCCAAATGGTTATTTCCAACCAGTGGAGTATGTAGAAGGCTTCAAATTCAAAGAGGGCCCAAAAGGTCAAGACATTGGTCTTGGATGACAGTTGGTGGGCTCGTGTGCAATTTCTATTGGACTTCACCGAGCCTATCATGACTATGCTCCGATTTGCAGACACAGAAAAACCTTGTTTGGGGGATGTCTATGATGGCATGGACACAATGGTGGAGAAGGTAAAATTTGAAATACAAAAACATGAGAATGACCCCATACAATGTGAAACCTTATGCAATAAGGTGGAAACAATCATTCATCATCGTTGGGAAAAGATGACCACCCCATTGCACCTCCTTGCATATGCCTTATCTCCGAGGTACTGTAGTGCTGAAGTACTTGCTATGCCAGATAGAGTAGCACCATATGCGGATGAAGAAGTTGCTAATGAGTGCTACAAAGCTTTTGAAAGACTCTTCCAAGATGATGAAATGCACAAAAAAGTTCGGACAAAATTTGGCTTATTTGTCTCGGGAATAAAACATAGTCCACTTGCAATAAAGGACCAATACGAGATGAGAGCTATCACATGGTGGTACCTCTATGGTCAACCATTTAAGCTTCTACAACCTCTTGCAATTAAGGTCCTCTCACAAGTAAGTTTGTTTTTGTTTTTTGTTTACCACTTGTATTCTACAATTTAGTACTTAACATTCTTTAATTTGCTTTACATTTTTATGTTTAATTTTGTGAACACTATCCAGGTTGCAAGTTCTTCTGCCGTTGAAGGGAATTGGAGTACATACTCCTTTATCCATTCAATGAAGTGTAACTGGTTGGGCTCAAAAAAATCTGAAGACTTGATTTACATTCATACTAACTTGCGTCTTTTGTCCTGTAAGAACACTAAAAGGATGGGGTAGCCAAGCTTTGGGATGTAGCCCCTGAGTGTGCCAATTTGGATGCAATTGTTGAGGATCTTACTAGACTCACTTCAAATTATGATGATGATGATTACATCTCGACACATGGTGCATCTAGTACAAGTGGAACCGCTTTGGGTTCAAATGATCTTGAACTTGCAATAGGTGGAGATGAAGAGGATTTTTTTGAGAATCCTTATGATTCTGATTAGTGAATCAGGATTGATGAACATTGAATCATGAACTACATTTTGATTTCGTATATGATATGGCTTATTTGAATATTTGTGAACTATCAATTGGCATTCAATATTTATCTTGAACTTGATCAATGATGAAGTATCATACTATGTTTACTATCAAATGATTTAATTTTGTATATTTCTTGCTTATCTTTGCATATATATATATATATATATATTAAACGCATCCAATATATATATATATATATTAAACGCATCCAAAACCCCCCAAATTTTTTTTGCGCATCCGCGCACACGATTCTCGCACCTGCATCCGCATCCTCACTCAAATTGGCAACTTAGCTCAAGACATCTCCTCTTCTTTCTAGAGAATAACAATTTAAATGCAATCTTCTAAACAATAGTCATTCTTTCAAATTGTCTAGGTGCGCTTGAAATACTTATAGCTCTTAATCCAAAGCTCCTCCAAGAAGTTGACAATCTAGGCAGAACAACCTTGCACAACGTTGCCTATCTTAATGGAATATTGCATAATGCAAGGATTCTTTTAGAGAAAGATAGCTATTTTTGTTATAAAGTGGACAATAATTGCCAAACAACACTTCATATAGCGGTGAAATAAGGGAACTTGAATTTATTAACCGAGATAATAAATTATGGTGAAGATTGCATAGAAATTATGGATAATGATGGGAAAACTGCTCTGCACTTGGCTGTTGATGAAATAACCCTTCCTCTGGATTTAATTAAAACTTCTGCAATAATCAAATGACATTAAACCATAACTAGATTTGAATTATTAATCTTCACTACAAATTGAGATACCAATGCAAGAAGGGGTCGAAATTTAATATTTCCTTTTCCAAATTCAAAATAACATTAAATAGCCTGAAGGTACACCCAAATCGACTCCTACTTTGTTATATCATGTCACTGACCTGGTACTGATGATATTAGTTATTTCAAACCTGTAGCTGACCAACCGTCAGCCTATTATTCATGCCGTGATTTTTATTGGCAGGGTCTGCGATTTACATATTAGCTGCCGTCGCCCAATCTGGAAACTAAGAAATGTTCTATATCACTGTGAACTGCCCAACGAGACTCTTAAACTGCTGCAGAGGGACGTCTGAAATTCAACTCCAGACCATGCTGCGTTAGAAGATATTTCACTCCTTATCACTACCTTGATTGAACCTGAATACTTCTGGGGTTTTGTCCAGAAGCTATTTCTTCCCAGGGGTTGCTTCCTGGAAGAAAGCCTTAGAAACTTGCAGAGATAGAAAATAAAAATCAGAATGCCAAAAGATATACTCTTCACATCATGTGATCCTTAATATAGACTCCAGCGACTCCAAAAAGCAGATTTTCTCATTCTTTCCTTCCACCACTCGATTCAAACAACAATTTCTAATTCTGTCTCCCACACCGCTAGCCAAGAAGCCAAGAAGATATGGTCGACCAACTTCCCCAACTGGCCCCATGTCAATGACTGAAAAATAGGGGTTTAAGTTATAACAAATATTTAAATATGTTATGAATAATATAAGCTTGGTCGACTATTTATTTATTCGCCATTCCCTTAATTTACTTGGATTTCTAGCCTCGGAACGAAAAAGGCGAGACACCCATTGTCCCTGGTTAGGACTGGGAAGGGGACATGATAGTCCTCCCTTCCTAGGATTGCTGGTCCTCCAACAGTTGCAAATTGGGATGCTATAAAATCTCGTCTCCTTGCCAAGTTGCATCCTCAACAGGTAAGTCTTTTCATTTAATCAGGTATTCTCGAACAACCTTGTTTCTGAACCTTCTTTCTCTCCAATCAGCAATACCTTTAGGAACCAAGACTAAATTCCCTTCTTCATCTAAGGGTGGCAGCTCTGGTGATGCAACAGTATGCTGATCCAATGCCTTCTTCAGGCAGGAGACATGGAACACACTATGAATCTTACTTCCTTTGGGAAGCTCCAACTCATATGCAACCTCACCAATCTTTCGGAGAATTCTGTAAGGTCCATAAAAACGCGGCTTCAACTTCTCTGCGCCACTACTTTTCAATGATGACTGCCTGTATGGTTGTAAGCGCAAGAAAACCAAGTCCCCAACCTGAATTGATCTTTCAACTCTGTGTCTATCTGCATAGATTTTCTGTTGATTTTGCGCATGCAGGATGTTATCTTTTAGTGCTCTGAGAATATCCTGATATTCCTGAATTGTCTCCTTCGCATGACGAACCTTGCTATCATTGAATGCCAATTGTTGCTGGTTAGGACTTGGAAGGGGACATGACAGTTGAAAATGCAGTGCAGATGTTTGACAGAATGAGAAGTAGAGTTTGCGTCCAACTATCTCTCCATGTATCAACTACTCTCAGTGATGACTTTGCTTGTAAGCTTAAGGTAAACGCTGAGATTGCCATGCAAATTACAAATATCTTACAACTTTTTTGAAAAATCCCGAGATAAACTGTCCCGGTTTTGGAAAGCAGATAGGAGGAAATGAGTTGAAAAGCTATGGTCTGCATCCCTGCCAATCAAAACTTAAACAGAGGGTCATAACTATTACATTTTCCATTTTGGAATATTATGTAAACTTTAATACCACATGTGGGTGCCATGTTCATGCCAATAGGGAACATCTGCTTGAGCTTTTAGTTTTATAAATATTTTTTTATAAAGCGCACACCTATATATGGTCTTAAATAATAATTTATATGATTATCGATATCAGATTTTCACAGTCTATATTGATTAGTACAAATTGTTTCTGTATTTAATTGTGAGATTTGTTTGATTTGATATCTCTGCTCTGCCTTAAATCTTTTTTGGTGCACATATTGGGAGGTCTACCTGGCTTTGATCGCCCTTCTAATTCCTCTCTGGTTCATTCTTATCTTTGTTTTTTATTTGCACAACACAGACCGTTTACTTTAATTTTCCTCCTCAAGGCAATATAAAATCATACAAAGACAGCTTCTATTCAACCGAATGCCATAGAGCTCACCAAAACTTTAGTCGATGCTAACCCGATATCAAGTTTAGGTTGGGCCACCTATAAAATGTGGATTACTATAACACTACTCAGACTCTTGCAGATTTCACTTCATATTTTCAGTTCTCCATTAGGCATTTAAATCTCCATCGCTATTATACAAAAGGAGATATCAAGTTTAGGTTGGGCCACCTATAATATGTTGATTACTATAACGCTACTCAGACTCTTGCAGATTTCACTTCATATTTTCAGTTCTCCGTTAGGCATTTAAATCTCCATCGCTATTATACAAAAGGAGTTATTATAAGAAGGGGTGTAGTCACAATGCTATCTTTGTTGTAATTTAAAATAAAGGTTTACAACATTCTGATTACAGTACGTATGTTTCTGAATTTTTCAAACTTTTATCTTTTAAGTGTTTCGGCAAGAACAAATTTTTCAAAATTTTGTGCTAATAGCAACTCTGGTATAGAAGATAGCACATGACTGCAACCTATTAATGTAAGAGCAGAGTAACACGGGGACGCGTCCCCCCCCCAAATCCCCAACGCACCCGGGACGGGGGGACGCCGTTCCCGCGTCCCCAGCGGCGCCACCAATCAGCCACCAATCATCGGGGACGTCCCCACGTCCCCACGTCCCCCTTATGGGAACGGGGACTTCCAGACGTCCCTCGACCCCAAAAGGGGACGTACGGGCGTCCCCCGTCAAAGCACAAAAAAAAAAGCAATTTAAAAAAAAAAACACAACATTATTTAATTGCTACTCAATGTAATCATAATTTTGATACTCATA
>MU222992.1:619937-630801 GCA_018584345.1 Thuja plicata | reverse complement strand
ATATATTGTTATATCAGTTATATATATATATAGTGTTTAAATATATATTGTATATTTTGATTATATACATATATATTGGATTCATATAAGAAAATTTTAAAAGACATAAATCTGATCCAAATTAACAGAAGGCTGTAGGAATGAACACGGGGATGATGCTTGCAGCCATGCGACTGAATTGGTGACACATTACTTCATTAAAGAGGAAGATCCTATACAGGTTGTCATTATGATTAGTTTCTTCGAAGAGGAAGAAATGATATTCAGAGGGAGCTTGTGTGGTAGAGGTAGAGTGCCAAGTCCTTTGCAGAGGATCAACAAGCTCGTGTAGCAGTGTGACTGCAAAAGCTCCTTGCTTGATCAAACATTGGAGTCAATTAATTTATTGTGATATTCAAGTTGTGAGCATGCTGCCCCTGTTGAAAGGAAGTCTCGGCTGAGAGGGAGTCAACATTCAGATGATCTTCATGTGCTTTAATGAGTTCTTTTCCGTGAGGGAGAAGTTCGAGGTGCAATCCCTTGTTAATGAGTTCTTCTCTGCGAGAGAAGTTTGAGATGCAATCCCTTGTTAATGAGTTCTTCTCTGCGAGAGAAGTTTGAGATGCAATCCCTTGTTAATGAGTTCTTCTCTGCGAGACAAGTTCGAGATGCAATCCCTTGTTAATGAGTTCTTCTTTGCGAGAGAAGTTCGAGGTGAAATCCCTTTTTCCACCCTCTGGGAGTAGCCATGGTGGAAGTCATGTGTGTGACTCCATGACTAATTTTCTGTTTTTTCTGATTCACCCTCTAGGAGTAGCTATGGTGAATATTGTTATGCTGAGATAACAATTTTATTGAGAAAATCTATGATGAGATTTTGGTTTTGACACTTTTTTGGTTGCAGCTCCATTGTGCTTGTCAGGTTGAGACACTCTATCATATGAAAGATCTCTCTCTTGCTAAGAGGGAGTGTTAATATTCTAGTTTTTGTTGTTAAAACATATGGGTGTAGCCATTGTGTTTGTCATGTTGAGAGACTCTATGACATGAAATTTTCATATGATATCTCCTTTGCTAAGAGGGAGTGTTAATGTTTTGGGTAGCAACAACAGATATCACCTACCTGCGATGGTTGATCTTGATGTGGCTGTGTCATTGTTGCTAGCTCATTTCATTGTGGTGCTCATTGTATTTTGAGGCATTCAGTGTTTGTGGAGATGAATCGTCATCTTCAATACCATCATTCTCTCTTGCTAAGAGGGAGTGTTAATATTCTAGTTTTTGTTGTTAACACATATGGGTGTAGCCATTGTGTTTGTTATGTTGAGAGACTCCATGACATGAAATCTTCATATGACATCTCCTTTGCTAAGAGGGAGTGTTAATGTTTTGGGTAGCAACAAGAGATATCACCTACCTGCGATGGTTGATCTTGTCAACATTGATGTGGCCGTGTCATTGTTGCCAGCTCATTTCATTGTGGCGGTCATTGTATTTTGAGGCATTGAGTGTTTGTGGAGATTAATCGTCATCTTCAATACCATCACCGTCCCTTCTATTGCCATGGGAGAGCAAGATACAGCAGTTTTATATTCAATTGTTATTCCCGTGCTTGCTGAAACGCTTAAGTTGAGTGGTCTTCAACTCTTGACGGAATTCACCGTCTTGAAAAAAAATTAATGATATAGTGATTGCGTGGATATACATGATCGCTGGAAAATATAAGACGGCACAATTATGGTAACTGTATTCAAGGATCCTTCTTTCTTGTTGATTAGTATTCGGGAAATTGCTTCACTGTGGTGTGGCACGTTGGCTGTCGTCATTTATCGGGTATTGCTTAACTATGATCAATTATTGTTACATGGTGATCATCAGGTTTTTCGTTCTTTGTGACAGGAGCTGTATGGTCTAGCAGTCAAGTTATCTACAGCTTACCTTGTGACTCACATTTCAGTTATCTTGATCGACATTTTTATGCATAAGTGTGATGCCCGTGCTGGGTTTTGAAGCGGTTAGGTAGTGTGATTGAGAACCGATTGTATTGATCATCGTGATTTGATTCTATTTGCAGGACAGTGATAGTCTGAATTATATTATCCAGTGGCTTATCTTTCTCTGTGTATTTTGATTGTTTGATCAGTTTGGTGCATGTGGTCTGTGAATCAAAAGGAGATGTTCATATTCTAGTGTCTGTTATGTGATATCAGTTTTCTGGTGAAAAAGTCATTCTTCTGTCTAAGCTTGTGAAGCTTTGTATTGAATCACCTGATTATTAAATAAAGGATATATTTTGGTGTGGCTTGGTTTTTCGCTCGAGAAAGAGGGTTTTCCTAGGGTAAATAATTGAGTCATCTGTTCTTATGCTTTTCTGTGTTTCTATATTTTGCATTCTGGTTCAAAACTTAACAGCTAGTGATTACAGGTCTGCATTTGTTGTAGATTCAAACAGGTTTTTCTCTCAACTGTTGATAATAATTGCAGGTTTCATGACTGTTTTGCCCAGTCATGAATTTACTTAGTTAAATAGATAACACAAACCCACTTCAGGGATATTAATGTTATTAATGCTAATTCAGTCCAATGCTTGCAATGTAGAACAGATTATGATGTATAAACATGTCCTCTAAAGGATGATCAACAGCATGGAGAAAGCAGAGCCATACGCTTAAACTACCGCAGTAATCTATAAGATCGTACAAGAACATTTACCTCTAACCAAGAGTACAAGTAGATAGCTGAACAGAAGGGTATCAAACCATTCTTAAAAATGTGCTAAAAATGTGCTAAGTCTATGTGGAGTAGTCATTGTTTATATGTATATCTAAGATTACCTGTCCTTTGGAAGAATCGTATAAAGTTAAAAGTTTTAAACCTTTATTTTGGTATAGCATCCCTCTAGGAAGCTTTCATACTAAACCCATTCAATATTTATTTAGATTAAGAATTTTGAAAGACAAGCATTTAAATAAGTATTAATAACATCTAATTTAGCCAGGAATCTTGAAAGACGAGCATTCATATAAGTATTAATAACATCTAATTTAGCTACTTGTGCTTTTCGGAAAGAAGGGTTTCATACCTCATTGAACTAGCATGCAGTACTGAAGTTCAGTAGATATGTAAATGCTAGTCAATGCCACAACTGAAAGATGGTATTTTTCCTATGATACAACTAGATATTTTGCAGAGTGTCATGTGAATAACTTGTACATAAAAGAACTTCTGCTAACGTATTCAGGACACCAACAAGTACATTCTCTACTCACAAATGCAGGTGAAGTCAATATTACATAAATGTTCCCTCATGTCATGGTATAACTTACTAGACAAAGTTCGAATTGTTTTGCTAAATTTACAATATCATACAAGACTAATGGCTTTGTTATTGGGAAGGCTTGAGCATATTCATTTACTTATCCCATTGACTAATCACAAGGATAATTTGTTTTCAAGCTCAGTTGATAAGTTACAGTGCTTTAACTTTTTGACTGCCCAACATGCTATTTAAATTGGAATTGTGAATCACATTTCTTGAACCACTTGCTTCCTTTCGTGCTATAGAGTCTAGAATCAAATGTTGCGGTACCTGATCTAGAAGCCTACAATAAATTACGGGCAAAGTCTAGATATTATGCAAGCCAACTACTTCACAAACTATTTCCAATGTCAATGAATTTTTGAACATATTTTTGTATCTAAAGTTCACTCATAGTAACCAAGTAACTGAACCCTCAAGCTAAGCAGCATAAAGTTCCAAGGTTTGCAATGAACATTATCTACATAAGTAGAAGTGGCATTGTAACTCATTTAGAGATGAACTTGTTTTTTGGTCTATGGTATGTATTAAGTTCTAATTTTGATTTATATACGATGGAAATTAGTAATATGCTCAACGAAGTTAGTATGTGTGTTTTTGGAGAATATTTTTTAACATTTATGTATATAAAATATTCGATTAAATTGCCAAGTTGCCAAGTTTTCCCGAGATTGTAAATTTTTTTGGCCTGCCAAGTTATTGCTGATTATAAGCTTTTCAATTATGATTATTACATTTCAGATTTGTATTTTAACAGTTGTACTTAGTCTATTTTGCTGAAAAATTAAATTTGAAATAGAATAGAAATAAGTAGCCCAATGATAAGATATTGGAGGCAGCAATTAGAACAAACTGCCACTTCAAGTTGAACAAAACAACAATTCATTGTATCCTATCGTCTCCCCAAAGAAAAGACTTTCTGATTGATGCTTCTTTCTCATCAATGACTGTAGTCTTATTAGAGAATTATTGCTTTTTGTAGAAGTTGCCATCAATAACTTAAACACAACAATGGACACAAATAATGATAATAAGAGATATATATTGCACAATGGTTCAATGACAGGCCTAAGGCCTTACAACTTTTTTATGAATTATTTGTACAAATGGAACCAACCAGGCTCAATTTATTGCTTCAATCTCAATGATCATAATTGTCAATGCAGCACTATGAAGCAAGTAAATTGTTTTTTCATGTTATAACGAACAATGTAATATTAGAGTGAGGATCAACTAACTTTCATAATATAAATTCAGAGATCACAAGAGAGTCTTCTTATTTTGGTGGAAGCTTAACATGGGGTGTGTATGTACGTAGTTGTGATGGTTCTCTTTATTGGATCAAATTTAAAGCTTCTCATAAATTTGCATCCATAATATAGATCTACAAATCATAGGAGAGTTTTCTCACCTTGGTACAAGGTTTCTTTATTCATTTCCAGTCATGAAAGAATGCCCATACATGTGTAATTAAATCAACATGGGTTGTGAGTGCGTTTGCTTGTGATGTCATCACAACTATGCACACACTCACTGTTAGGATAGGATAGGTCATCCTATACCCAGGAGCCAGTCTATAGACATCCTCCAGAACAGAGAGACAATCAACACAAGAAGTTGTATTGAATTGAGTTAAAGAGTAAACAGTGAACTATTTACTCAATGCTATCCGTCTACCCAATTAATGAACTTACCTAAGTAAAATTAAGTAAAGAGTAAACAATGAACTATTTACTCCAACACCCCCCCTTGTGCAACTTAGGGAGTACAACAATGTAGAAGAAAATTTTTATGGGTCCTGGCAACAAGGCCATGTTAGGTACCTATGTACAACTACAATGCAATCTCTCATAACCAGAGAAAAGGAGAAAACCAGCGGGTGAAAACTCCTCTCCAAAAGAGAGAACATGAAGGTTTGAGAAGCCTTCAAAAAGATGTCCTGAAATCATGAACATGAACATCACTGAAGCATGAAGAATCTGTAGACTATTGTCGATGACTGATATGGTGCTATATTTGATGATCTCCTTTGAAGAAGATGATGATTAGGAAGACAACAATTTGTATGAGTGCTCCAGTTGGCACTTCTCGAACATTGATCAGATGGCAATAATGGCAATAGCCTCTGTCAATCGAAGATACAAACGACACAAGAATCTGCATGGGTGACCTTCACTACACAACCAATGTTGTTGTTTGAGTGATACCATTTTCACTTCTCAATCAAGTTGAAAATGCAGGTGCAATAGTCTTAAAAGGAATCCAAGAGTGTTTTAGCACACTTCAAGGGAAACCAAGGAGCCTCCACAAAACAGGAAATGCGAGTGTCTCAATGCACTTCAAGCGAAACCAAGGAAGCATTAACACAGACAGTATGATACCGCCCCATAATGCTGACTTGGGTGAGTTATAAGAGATCCATTGAAACGATGTGTCACCATGCTATGCATAAGGGAGCAAATATGTATTTGCAACTGAGAAAAGGGTGTGTGGTTAAACTACACACTTGCATGAGGCAAGAATATCAACGATTTTTCTGTTGTCGTGGAGGAACTCTCACTTTGACAAAGCTGTGATTGGCAAACAAAGGCTCTACACAACCCCCCATGACACTTTATACTTCAGTGCGAGTACAAATAATAGGGCACATCATGTGTGCAAAAAATCCCCAAAAGACATGGATGGACACTGGATCTAATGTGTCTACAAAATAGTGCTTAGAAAGGATCTTCAACTGGTTCAAAGGACAAAGACTCAAGAAAAAATTTGAAAAAAAATTGCACCAATGAGGAGTGCATGAAATCACCTTTGCAACGATGCTTCATTTGCCAAAACCGGACTCTAAATGTCCAAGTTATGGTCAGGTGAAGAGAATCGCCTATTAGGGCCGAAAGGTTAAAAAAATAGCCCACCCCTCTTATGTACCCGGGGGCATGGGTTTGGTCCTCCTCGGGACCATTAGCTTAGCATATAAAAAAAGAGTGCCCCTCCCAGATGGAGAGGGCCCAAGAAGAGCTGATTGGGTGGTTGGGTCCAATGGTGGCCTTGCACGCCACTCCCATAACCACCAGGAACCATCGAAGGCAAAAGCAAAACATTGCCATAATGATGCAAATCCACACAAAAGTGGACACAGAGAGGGCCATTGTAGATAATAAATGTCTTACCTGCTGCTCCTCAAAATATACTTACAGCTCGACCAAAAAGTAATGGGAGCTGTCTTGGATAATGTGCGCTGCTTGATACCGATAAAAAGAGATACCGACCAGCAAGGAAGGCACGCGCAATCTGGAAATTGCAGAGGAGGCTACTGCCGCAAAGCAGGTGTGCGCCACTGGCTATTAAGTGCGCCACCCACAACAACTACTATCCAGAAGACATGAGCGGCGATGAGAGATCTGCGTGCAACCAAGAACAACAATCAGCTGGTGACCACCGATCTCATCTGCAAACTAGGCACTGACTCACAAGAGTGTAGGCAAAGAATCCATATGTTGCCGTAGATCTGAGGGAATATGCTGAACACTACCACAAAAGGCCACCGATGATCCACAGGTAACCATCAAGCCAACTCAAGCCCAAATATGCCGAAGTTGAGATCACTGGAGATGTGGGTTGTTCCTAAACAATGCCCAATAGTGAACCCAATATAGATGGGGAACGCTGCTCAAACACTCCAAATTGGCGCCAGCTCACAAAGCATTCAGTAGTGCGATGGATAAAAGAGATCCCCTCCACCGACCAAAGCAATAAATGGGCTGACCATGAATAATAAAAAAACAGTGAATTGGAGATATACAAAATCTCCACACTTTTGCATAGTGGGACCAGCATTAAAATCTAGTGCTGCTCAAAACATTGATATGATTACACCAAAGGTAATCATAAGTCAAGGCCCATACAGAGCATGATGCACAAGCCCACACGCGTGCTAGCAACGTGTGAATAGCGCAGTTGCCGTCAAGGCTCGAACGTCCACCACCTCCTCTATCTTGGAGCCGAATTATAATGGGGACTTAAGAAATGGATTTATGCTCAGATCGACCAGGGGCTCGCAGCCAATCAAGCAAAGGTTGGAAAGCGGCATTAAAATAGGGAGCTCGGGCTGATGCATTCAAGAAACGAATGTCATTTCTCCTCCCTTGAATGACCATGAAAGCATGAACAAACCGGCCTTGGCAATAACCTAAAGATTGAAAGACCTTGTAGTGGATACCGCCGGTGATGAATTTTAGCAGAGATTCATGCCGACATTTGTAGTTTAGGAATCCTACACAGATCCACCCGCACACCAGAGTGCCAACTAAGCCTTTATTGGCATTCACTTGTTTGTCGGTAAGGCTCTACAAGATATGCAGCCCGTCCACTCTCAAGGAGTCAAACCCAATACTCGCTTGATTCAGGGAATACACGAAGAAGCACTTGCTTCTTGATGTTTTGGCTGAGATGAACAGTTCCTTGCATAGTGACCATAATTGTTACATCTGAAGCACTTGATGTGAGAAAGATCCTTCTTCCTCTTTGAATCAGGAGCAGAATCAGTCCTTTGATCTCTTTTCCTCTTGAAATTATTCTTTTTCCAATAGCCTCCTTTCTTCTTGCTGGACTGGGCAGCGAGAACATGGTTGTCTTCTCCATGCGAGCTTTTGATAACACCTCTTGCGACCAGTCTTGATTCTTCTTGAATGCAATCTGCCTTCAAACGGTCAAACTTAGGGAGTTTTGATCTAGCACTTATCCTTTGTATGTAGGATTCCCAAGATGTTGGAAGACCATTAAGGGCTAACTTGGTTAAGTCTTTGTCATCAACAACATTTCCAATAGATGAGAGCTGATCTCTCAAATTGGAAATTCTCATGAAGTATTCTATGACGGTCTCTCCCTTTTCCATCTTAATGTGGTGAAGCTGCTGCTTCAGGGCTAGGGCACGGCTAGGGCACATAATCAACCAAAATCTTCTGAGCTTGGAAGTCTTTCTTCTTCCATTGAATCTTTTCATCTTCATATTCAGGCTCAGTGGGTTTTCTATTCACAAAATCAGCAAGCTCGCATCCATTCATTTCTAACATAATTCGGAATCTCCATGAGGTGAAGTTGGAAGCACCATCCAACCTATCTTCAACCCTGAGACTGCACCATCTTGAATGGAGTAGAAAAATAACAAATAGGAATGGACAATTACTATCAATCTGATTACTCCTAATTCGAACCAAGCTCTGATACCATGTTAAATTTAGGATCAGATTAATAGCAATACAGATATGAGACCAATAAACACAGCATATACCCTGGGAAAACCTTCCAACTTGAAGGTAAAAAAACCCAGCAAAGAATTTTTAATATTATAAATCAAATGGTAGGAGCCTGATTACAAATCTTGCCAATCACCAGGCAGTAGGATGAATGTAATTGATCTGTAGTATACAGATCAGATCTGTAGGTCTACAATATAGATCTGTAATACAAAACAGTTACAGCCAAATGATCTGCTGCACTTTTATATATATTCGTTCTGCTGCTCCTTGTATTCGATGTGCTCTGCTCCTTTTTTTTCGCTTGAATTGATGATTGGATGAAACATTTCATCCTTCTATATGTGTCTTTACCTTCCAAAGGACACATCTCCTAGTTGGCCGACTAGGCATAGTTGGCCGACTAGCATATAACAAACATATATAGTTTATATATTTTATTTCCTTTGAATTATCATGCTGAGGCTGACCTTGAAGGGATCCGATCTAGCTACCAAATAAATCAACACTTTTTTCATGCTCAAGTTTGTGGAACTACCAAATGGTGGTGCAAAAAGATTTCACTCAGTTTTCCTTTAGATTTGGAAAGTTCAATGAAAGGTTTGCAATAAGAATACATTATGGCTCTAAAATCTAACTTGTTTGTCAGAAAAAAATTATATTTTAAATTTTTTAATGTAAATTCTAATTATTTCTGTTTGGATGGTTGCCTTGTTCAGTGACTTCATGTTGAACATGAATTGATACAAGAAGATTCTAGAAGTAGTTTCTAGACATAATTGGATGTAGTTTTTATTATTCTGTGTTGAATGCTTGTATCCAATATGGTTTCCTGAGAGCCAAAGAAATATTATCTTTATCAGTCAGTGAAATGATTGAGATATAGCATCCAATATGCTTATTACTTTTGTTGATAAATAGACAGGATGAATATCAATTATTATTTTCTATGATTTTGAAATTGAAACTTATCCGCGTTTGAAGATTCATGTCTGTAATTATTAATGTGATAATTCGCCTGTCTGCAGGAGCAATGTGGTAACAGAAGACATTGACAAGCTGTTTGTGAGGAAAAAAAGAACCGAGGATGATAGGAGTGCTCCCTCAGTTGCCATTTAGTAAATGGAGATAAAAGCTTCTTTCATGGAATGTTTTCCTTGTAACAAGAAGAAATTGTATTGGTAGTTTCTGATCTAAATTACATTACCTTCTAATTTGAACTCTTTTCAGTTTTGTTCCTTGAGCCAAGGTAATTCCCTATTATCATAGAATGGGTATCAGACTTTATGTGCTTACAATGCAAAGAATAATGTTTGTACATTGTGTATACCAAAGAAGAAACAGCTTCTGTTTTCCTTGCAGCAGTTGTCATTTGTTGTGTTTTTATCTAATTCTTGACTGTAGAGGTTATAGTTTACGTGAGACCCTAAATGCTAGGGGCTGTTGCAAATCAGCTATGTTTTACATTTCCTTTCTGTTTTGTCATTCGATTAGGGTAAGCAAGATTATGCTTATGTCCTATTTTGTCTATGAAAACTTCGGATCCAGTGTAATTCCATTCTTTAAATCATTCAAACTTGGTAACACTTATCCATTGGGACCCAAGACCAGGTGCTCATCTTTCTGGCATTTATAGGGAGAGATCTTCCTTGTGCTCCTGTTGTAATTTCTTGTTTATTGACATAATATAAGACATATTTCTTCAAAAAAAGCTGTTATAATATACTGTTGTTTTGTTTTACATATTAATGAGGTCTCCTTGTGTACAGTCATATTTTTAGCGTCAAGACGGAAAACAATGAATTGATTAATTCGTGGAATTTGTTTACCCACAAAAGTAGTCTTGTTTGTTTGTAAAACTGAATCAGCTCAATATAAGTCCAGTTTTGTCTTTGGCTTTTGACTGTTTAAGTGCTTTACGCTACTACTTCAGTAAGACTATTCTTTTCATATTTTATTGTAATAAGCTCCAATAGTCGTTTCTATTAGTCTCGTGGAACAAGCTTGAAATCTTTGTTTGTAGATGAATTTGAGATACCATTAAATTCGCCGTGATAATTTTGTCAAAATTCCTATTGAGTGATTGTCTTTTGATTGGTGAATCCTCACCAATGATTGTTTTAGAATACATATTACATTTGAGAGACAAAATCCCTGCATCTACATGATACAACACAACTACCCAAAATATTATGGTAAAATAATGAATGTGTTATTAAACAATGACCATGAATGATCATTATATACAAGTACATAAGAGAATGTTTCTATAACGAACAAGAGAGATGAAATAGAAACATCCTATAGAGAGAAA
>MU222992.1:586055-619887 GCA_018584345.1 Thuja plicata | reverse complement strand
AGTTTATGGAAACATTACAAAAAGGAGTGACCATTAGAAAAAGACGGAAGAGAGAGTAAATTAGAAACTATCTAATATCTATTATCGTAATACCCTCCCTTAATGGTCAATCTATCTTCGAAAAACAGAAATTTGCATGTCCTCAAAAAGCGTAAAAGCAGCCTCGGGTTGATCAGAGAGGTCTGCAAGTTCTGCAATGTTGGCTTGTGGCTGGGATTTGAGGCAGCTGATTATCAGTAACTGAAAGCTTGATGAGCATAACTGCTTCACGATTACAATCATCAAACTGGACTTGAGTCGCATCGACAGTGGTAGGACGACTCTTAATACCCTGAACAAGCGCCTCAAGGTGACGGTACTCGAAAATTGTCAACATGCGCTGCTTCTAGGTGTCGTAGTTCTTGCCGTTGAAACATTGATTGCCTTCCAACATCAAGTTGGCGAGAGATGTCATTGCACGTTTTTCAATGAAAAAATGTGAAAACACAGAGATGGCACAAAGTTCGAGGCAGATTGACAGAAGACCCTAAAAAATTGAAAAGACACCCAAAGAAGAGCACAAAAAACCCAGATAGAATTTGTTGTCAGATTCTAAATCCACTGGCTCGGAAAATGCGGCACAAAAAACGATGCACCCAGAAAAAAGCAAGACTGACCCAGTTGAGATCTGCAAAAACCCACCAAGAATCTGCAATTCATTTTTCAAGACGACATAGAATCTGAGAGTTTTGAATGAAACCCTAGCCGCTGAAAAAAATCAGAAAAATTGCAGAGGTGTGTAAAAAAGGACGGATTTAGTGCAGGGTGCCTCCACAGAGAGGGTCGTTTTTGCCAAGGAGCAACTCAGGAGTAAAAAATGACCTTGATAGAGGTCGAAAAAATGTTGTAGAAGGTCGAAGTCGTGAAGAATGATCTGCAGAAAACACGAGTTGCAGAAAACGTGAGTAGCGCGATTTGCAGCAAAAAATGTCAACAAAAAACACCACGAATCTTCCACGATTTGCAATAAAAGCAATGTTACCCAACAACAAAATACTCACTAAAATGTTCACGAAAACCCTAGTCGGGTTCTGCAAAAAAAAATGACGCTAAAACCCTAGACAAGTTTGTGAGGAAAGAAAAATATGCAATTTTTGAACACACTTGGGCAAAAAGCTTCGAAAATCTTGAACTAGTAATTTCAAAAAGAAATTAAAGATTTCCGAAGAGGCCATGAATTTGCTCTGATACCATATTATGGTAAAATAATGAATGTGTTATTAAACAATGACCATGAATGATCAATATATACAAGTACATAAGAGAATGTTTCTATAACGAACATGAGAGAGGAAATGGAAACATCCTATAGAGAGAGATAAAGTTTCCATAACGAACAGAAGGAGTTTATGGAAACATTACAAAAAGGAGTGACCATTAGAAAAAGATGGAAGAGAGTAAATTAGAAACTATCTAATATCTATTATTGTAATACAGTAGCCACCCCTATAAGAGATTTATTGAAAAAAAAAATCAATAAAAAATCAATCATTCCCTCGAGCAACGAAAAATGACCACTTTTGGGATTCCTTGCACACGAACAAGCAAAAAGCACATCCACTGCCAAATTATCTATAGAAGTCAGAAGGGGCTTTGTTCTGTGGCCAAGTCGTGAATAACATTGAACCCCACTACTTCCCTATCAGAACCCTTGACATCTACACTTCAAGTCACCTAGACCTTGATTCTTGGAAAATCCTCTTCCTAGCTTTCATTTTCGGATAGAGCTAGATGTGAAGAGGTTTGACAGCTCCAAGCAGCCATCCTTTGAGTAACACGCAACCCATTGATATAACACCAAATCCCCAATAAACAAGCATGATCTTCTTTTTGGGATTACATGCTCCAGGTTTCCTTTCGCAGAGCTACCATCTGCAATCACAAATCTCTCCTCTGATCTGTTGTAGAGAATTGCATTCTTCCAACCCAAAAGAACCCTGTTTAAAATCCAATCCTTAACTCATTGTTGAGGGACCTAGCATTCGATTTGGATTTGAAATCTTTTACAATTGAATGAATTTAACAAATTTAGGGGTATGGAAATCAGGAATGCGAACATCTTGGACAGGCAACAATCCAAAACAGCCTCTCCATAGGCCGAAATTTAAGAGGACATGTGTTGCATTTGGAAATTCTTCGCCTAACAATTAAGAAAGAAAAAACCAAGAATAAACTGCATCACATCGTAAGAAGTTAAAAACCCAGCATTGACTATATCACTTCTTGAGAAGGAAAGAATCAACAATGGCCTTTTAAACGGCTGCTTGTATGCTCCAACTCAATAGGGCCTCAATCTGGATGGACGAGCAATGACGAGACATAAATTGTTACCCGCAAACATGATGTCATCAACATATAAGACAATAATCAATATTTGATCATTAATAACAATCATCATCCTTGTTCCTAATAAAACCCAACTTCAATGTAAAGGCATCAAACTTTTAATACCACATCCTTGGTGATTGTTTCAAACCATATAAAGACTATTTTAACCTTCAAACCAAATTTATATTCGTTTCACGACAAAACTGTCAGATTCTCACATATAAATATCCTCCTCAAGACCCCCATGGAAGAAAGTAGTTTTAACATCCATTCGATCTATTTCAAAATCACAAGAAACAACATATAATAGAAATTTATTAGAAGCTAACTTAGCAATTGGAGAGAAAGTTTCACTAAAATAAACTTCCTCTCTTTAAGAGTAGCCCATAACCTCCAGTTTGGCCTTGTACCTTCTAAATGACCAGCTGCACCCACTTGCAACCAATGGGGTTTATTCCCTTGAGAAAACTAAGAAGATCCTAGGTGTCATAGGTGTATAAAGTTATCATATCATCTTGCATGACCGACATTCAAGATTCACTTTCCTTTAAAGAGAGAGCCTTCTCAAAAAATCTAGGTTCATTATCAATCCTTATCAAAGTAAATACACAATGGAAATATGGCAGGGTGTACTTGTTAATTGGATTTCATTATCTTGTGGACCTTCTCAAGGCAGGAGTAATGAGCTTTGCGTTTTCTTCTTCTTTATCCTCATCATTCATACCATTCAAACTCTCTTCTTCTTCTTCTTCTTCTTCTTCTTCTTCTTCTTCCTTAGATCCATTTGATATTTTGCCCACATGTGCATCTTCTCGGCTTTTCTATATTTGCATTTAAGCACACCTTACAGTCTTATCTTGATCCTTTGGTTTTTCTTCGCCCAAGCAAGCTCTAAACTATTTGAAAATCACATCTCTAGAAAAAAGCATTTTTGGGGTTAGAGGATTCCAAAGTTTATAACGCTTTACATTCTCATTGTAATCAACAAAGATGCATTTTTAAGCTTTTGGATCCAGTTTATACTGCTTCTCTTGATGTACATGAACAAAAGCCTTAGAACCAATGACCATTAAATGTGAAATGGAAGGTTATCT
Organism: Thuja plicata; assembly: GCA_018584345.1. Classification (NCBI taxonomy): domain Eukaryota; kingdom Viridiplantae; phylum Streptophyta; class Pinopsida; order Cupressales; family Cupressaceae; genus Thuja; species Thuja plicata. The sequence continues at coordinate 616,426 of MU222992.1, read as the reverse complement.
TCTTATTCACAGTTCATAAGAAGTTTTATCAACAAGAGCTAAACAAAGAGATCTATTAATCAAATAACAAGCAATACTTACAACTTCTACCCAAAAGCACCTATCAAGCTTAGCACTTGATGATATCAAATTTCCGCAATCCATAAGATTATCGCTCAAAATTTTCAAGGTAGATTGAATTGAAATTTTTTCATCAACGTTCCGGATCACACTTTGTGATTTATCATTAGGATCATCTTGATGATGAACCACAAAGTGTGATCCGAAACGTTGATGAAAAAACTTCAACACAATCTACTTTGAAAATGTTGTGCAATAAGCTTCTACCCAACATGCTCCTAAGTATTTCCATCAAGGTTTGGCTCATTTTTTTCCTACCACATTTTTGGGGGAGTATAAAGGGTAGTCTTTTGTTAAACAATACTTAAATGCTTACAGAACTCATCAAATTCCCTAGAATAATATTCACCCCCATTGTCAAGTCTCAACACCTTTATCTTATAATCTATTTATTTCTCAAGTATGGCTTTAAATTCCTTAAAATTAGTGAAAGCCTTAGATTTTGCACACAAAGTAAATCCAAGTGGAGTTTGAGGCATCATCAATGGAAGTAACATAGAAGGAAGATTGACCAAAATAATAAACATCCACTGGTTCAAACACATCTAAACGAATGATCTATATAATATCTCAGCCTTATTTGTCTCATTAGGAAATCACAATATATTCTATTATAAAAAACACAGCTCACAAAAAAACATTTTTGCCAATAGAATAATAAAAAATATTTTCAACCAACCTTTCATCAAGAATGGTCCTATGAAATTTTTCACTTACCTGATTCAATCTATGGTACCACTAAATACATTAATTTTCAGTGCTAGTCACATTGGAGGAGTTACAAAAAGTAGTTGCATTAAGCCTAAACAAAGTTCCTATCCAAAATCCTTTATGCAATCACGAAATTCCTTCTTACCAACTTTCAATTAGATCTGTGACTTCGCATGCATCACAAAATCATTCAACTTGGATATATAAATTAAATTTCTCGCATGTCTTGAAATATATAAAACATCATCATTAGTTTTAATCCTTCCATTGCTGAAACACTACTTTACCTTTCCCTAACAATTTTATCTTGTTGTTATCACCAAGGAAAAAATATTCCCATAAATTGAATATGTAGAAAACCAGTCCTTGTGAGGGGTCATATGGTAGGAGTAACTCAAATCAATAAGCCAAACATAATTTCTAATAACATTAGCTAAAATAAACAATGCTTTAGAATCATCAAAACCATAATCATGAGGACATTTTCAAGGGGGAATCTACACTCTTTTTCTTGTTCTTGCAATCCTTCATCACATCCTGTTTTTTCCACAATTCCAACACTTTGCTTTTCTCTTTTTAGGGGTCTTAAACTATCCTTGTAGATTATCCTTATTTTATCCCCTTCAGGCCCTTTCTCTTTGAACTTGTTTAACACATGTAAGACATATTGAAAGTCAACATTCATAGTATTTCTTTTCATTTATTTTGAGAGAAACATATCAATGATACTATCCATCTTTGTCTAGATGCATTACCGCCACTTATGACAACAACTATATTTCTCAAAGATTCAAGTGAAGAACAAAGAAATAAAATGCACATAACCTCATCTTCTATCTTAAAATTTACAAATGCAAGATTAGTTATAATAAAATTGAAAGCATTTAAATAATTTTCAATAGAATCACCCTCCTCATCTTTAAAGAATACAAAAATATTTTGATATATAACTTGTTAATTGAATTTTTAGTTTTATAAAATCGATCTATCCTCTTCCACAACTATAATGTTGTGTCTTCAATGCAATTTTTCAAGATGATGGAATACACATGACATAACCAAATGATTCCTCATACTTTCTTGTATAAATTCTTCCAATCTTCATTTGTCACAGTAGATGGATTTGTATCTTGCAAAGCTAACCACCAGTAATCTATCTTCAATGACTCCACCATATTCAACTTCCACGTTTCATAATCAGTGCCATCAAAATTCTCAATATCTCGATGAGAGATAGTGGCCATGGTATACAATCTTCTACACAAATCTATATAAACCCACAATACAAAGCTCATATTGTAGCAAAAAAAAACTTCAACAGTGAAGAGAAATGCATCCCTTTCTCAAAAAAAGTGTTAAATCTAATACTAAATATTGAGAACAAAGTGAAAGCCAATTGACTTAAGAATATGTTTGCAAATTTGAAATAAGGATTACCCAATATGTTAATGTGATTGCACATACAATATAAAAGCATAAAATCAATAATACCAAAGATGATACCCGATTTATGTGGAATAACCAATTTAGGAAAAAACTCTACATGAGAAAGAGGACATGTATATTACTATCTTTAAAAGGATATATATAGCATTGCAATCTCTGAGTAATTTGGTAGAACCCCAATTATCTACAACTCAATATGAAACTACTAGCTCAAGTCCAATTTATAGGGATTTTTGAGAGGGAAACCATTATGGAATCCCGAAACAAGTAAAAACCACCTATAAAAGATCACATCTCCATTAGTAAAAAACCACCTATGTTTAATATGCAATGGCCTTATGTTTAATACACAATGTCCTTCATACGGGTGCCCAACCTATAGCCAATTAAAAATGGTCAATCCCGAGCGCCCCATTACTCCTTGATGGCTCTGACAACTCAATCCTAGAACATGCAAACTTGGGTGCCCAACTTTAGGTAGCATTTGAATGACATATGTCAACACACACAAAAATCCAAGTTTGGGTGGGTGCTATTGAAAAGTGAATGCCTAGATGGAACAGTCTCACATAATACTTAGTAACCATCACTAAAAGTGTGTCCACCTTCATGAATGCAATTACAATGTCTTAAATAATGAAATATTAAATATTTTAGCCTCTAATGTCCTTAAGTTTCCAACCCATTCCAAGGAACATGGAGATACATAAAAATGACTTAGGTGGCAAGGCCAATGCCACCTAATCCTAGTAATATCCTCCATGGTACTTAATTTTTCAAAATGTTTATGGGGATATAAAAAAAAAATTCAAGAGAGATAACTATGTACCTATTTCCATGTCAAGTCAATTCACGCTTGAATATAAAATTAACTTTATTAATGTTCTCTAATATGCTTTAAAGGGTAAATACCATCATAATGAAGCTTCATGTAAATGAAAAAAAATCATTAGTTTTATGAAATACATCTACTATACAATAAGTAAAAAAGTAACATAAGGAGAAAATGAGTACCACACCTCCTAGGGTAGACCAAGAACAAAATTCAATTTACAATTCTTTTTCTCCTCCACAATTAAATCAATGACAATCTAATTTTATTCCTCCATATGCATTGAAGCAAGAAATGTACTAATCATATCGTATACAATTTAAGAATAAGTTTAGATCTAATGTTAATGCTACTACATACACTACACACCACATCCAAATGGGCTCCAAATAATAATTGACATATTCTAAATCACAAGTAGAGCCCACTCCACATGTACAATAGTGTTCGTGGACCTTAACTAAGAGTGTTACATCATACCATGATGAAATGCAAAATTTTGAAAGTAGTTTTATTTCTTACAATCATAATATTGATGTTTTACTTGATGATAAAAATGTATTTGGTTTAGCTTTATGCTCCATGTTTTTCTACAAGACATAAATTATACATTATTTAATGATGTTTCCATCTACAGGGAAATATATTTGTGACATTGGTCACATTTATAATATTATGATGAAATACTTATAGTTCCTTTTTTGATTTACATGATTTTTTTTAGCAATTTGGTCATATGTAGTCTTTTTCCATTATTACAAGGTCATCCATGCCTATTATGCTTAGTTACTACCAAGTTTATATTAATCTATTTTGCTAATGTTTATGCTTATCATGCTTATGTCTTACGCTTACATGATTATCAAGTTTATTCAATCTTCGGGATAACACCTCATCTTTGTTTGCTCTTGCAAGATATGTATGTCAAGCACTCCATGAGTATACTTCTTGCCCTACTGAGGGCACATCCTCTTTTATCATTTATTGTACTTTCATGAGAATATCTTATTACATTTTTAGTGTCATATAACAATATTTTTTCCATGACTAATGTTATTTATTGGGTTTATATTGTTTGATATATGTCATCTACTCTTCTCTAGTCTACTTGCATCATGTGTATACATTTGATCAAAGTGCACATATGAGATCACTATCTTTCCTCTTATTTGAGGATACTTGATGCAAGTAGACTCAATGCATTATTTCCACTTGATCACAAACTTTGAAGCCACAAACAATAGAAATTCACACTTGAAGGTTCAACTTTAACAATCATTGAAGTTTTCTTAAACACAAGGTGATTTCTTCTTGATGGCTGAGGGCTTGACGTTCATTGTAGTTCAAAAAGTAACTAGTTTGGTTGTTTTTCTTGGTGGTAACCTGCAGTTGAGAGCAAAGAGAGACAATTTGAAACAAGGTGTCAAAGTAATACCTTAGGACTTCTATTACCTAGTGAAAAGAGTAATTTACATTCATTTACTTTGGCATGCGTGATTGTTGTACATTTACACACATCAAAGTGGGGACAATATGTAATGGTGAAAATTGTCAATTCATGCCCTTTCCCCTTATGTTCTGGGTCCATTTTGATTAGATTAATACCTTTGTAATACAAGTGTACAAATGACATGTTTTAACTTAGTGGGCGTACAAAATGAGCTTTAGTCATTCCCACTTATACTCATTCCTAGGGAATAATCTTAGATCCTTAGTTTTTAACCTTTTCCCACTCCTAGATCACTTCTACACTCATAGAAACATTCCTTTATTTTTTAAATTCATATTTTGGGGCCAAGTTTATCTCTTTTTATGATTATTGTCTATTGAATGGCAATCCTCAACTTCCAAATGCTTGCAACGTATGCTTTAAATAAAATAAATCTTTGCGACAACAAAATATTGACCTAAAAGGTGCCACAATAGGCCAAGATGACCAAAATCTCTAAAAAATAGGGAATGAACTACCGCTACAAACATAAACCCTAGAAATAGGCTAAATAGGCCAATATTCCTACAATTTGATCCAAAATAGTAGATGGACAGAGGGTAGATTCACCATTGCTATTTTTTTTTCATTTTTTAGAACTTCTCCATACATTATAATTTTTTTAAAAATAAAAAATCACAAATATTAAAGAAATAAAAATAAAATAAAATTTCATTGAGCTCGACAACTTTTGGCAGAGGATTCGAGGAGGCCTTCCCCGCTGGTGGAAGGTTGTCCTCACATTTAATTAACAACATTTATTGAGTCCACTTCATGGACTCTTTATCTCCAAGTAATAGGCGGCCTATTCAACCGTCGAACGTTCTGAGTATTGTAGAGGCGAAGTCGTTCAAGGAAGCCCTAGAGGAAAAGCAATCTATTCTGGATGGAGTGAGGTTCTACCAGAAACCCTCAGGCTCCAATCATGTCGATAAAGGACAACATAGAGGTAACCCTCTATGAATGCTCTCATTCTTAAGCCTAATTTGTAGATGGCTCTTGCTTTTGATGCAGAGAAGTGTAGGTTATGAAATACTGTAGTGTTCTTAGCGGCCCAGGATGTATCTAAATTACCTTCTCATAATTTCATGAATGATTGGTTACATAATGTTTGGGCTAGTCAGACTAAGTTTCTTTGACCTTGATGATAATCTTGTTTCTTGCCCAATCGCCTTTCTTTGAGGCATTAATGCATGTTTTTTATGCATAAAAGAGGGCCACTTGAGGAATGCTTTTCCTCTGCTCAGGTCTAAACCAAATGCTATTCCTAAGAATAAACCTAACCGGAAGGTTAACGCTGCTCTCCCTAATCAGAGTTAGATGAATCCCAAACCCAGTGCATATAACTCTATTGGGGACCATGTTCCTTCTTCTATCCCCTCCCTTCCACTGATCCCCAAAGACATTAGTGATAAGCTTGACCATCTTAAAGGTGCCTTCTCCAAGAAATTTGAGACTCCTACATTTTGCAGAGAGGGTTCTCTCCCTGGTGCTCAGGATTTGCTTGACATATCCTCACTCAAATTTGGACTTGAGCCCCAAGCTCCTCACCCCAAGCACATGACAAAAAATGCTCAACAACTTGCTCTTGATAAGGTCAGGAAACTTTCAGACCCTAAGGCAGGACACATGGAATCCATCAATCAAAGGAACCCTCTCCCTCCTCATGTTCTCCCTAATAAGAAGATTTCACCTGAGGGTGCCATCCTCCCCCCTCCCCCATGGATAAGGGAGACAATATGGGTGAGAATGCTAATTTGGAGACTAGTTCCTTGGACAGGAGTGGGGACAAGGTTGAGAAGGGTGATTGCTGCTCTAAAGTTACAGCAAACAATAGTGGCTTGGAAGCCCTTCAAGCCGCGTATGGAGACAAAGATAAGTTGTCTAATTTCTCATTAGTTGTCATCCCTGATCCTCCTCCACCCCCCCTCCCCACTCCTCGCCCATCCTTGCTTTTCAAACTAGTTGCTCCCGCCCATATTGCCTGCAAGACTCATGAGGGAGGGCTAAATGAGACAACCCAAGCGTAATCTGATAGTGAAAACTTGGAGGAGGGTGAGATCAAGGAGTTGGCCGTTGTCCCTCTCAATACATTGAATGTGGAAACTAATGCTTTTGTATTTAAAGAACAAAAGACGAAGAGAAGGGTGAGAAGTCAAAAAGCTGAAAAAGATGAAGTCACTCCTACTATTGGTATGGAAAGAAATGAGCCTACTCCCAGAAAGAAAAGGGGTAGGCACCCAGGTCCATCTCAGAACACTAGAAATACCAGCAGCCTAGAACCCAGCTTCCTACCTGCTACAAGAATTTTAAGGCACCAATGGATCTAGATTCGTAAATCTCCCCATGGAAGTAAAATGTGCATCCTGGAATGTCAAGGGACTAGAATTTCCATACATAAAATATATCATTAAAATATTTCTTAGGATGAACAACGATATTGATATCTTCGTGCTACAAGATGTAAAAGCAATTGGGTTTACTTTGGAAATCAACCTTAAATGCACCTAGAAGGATGCTAAACCCCTCTTTACATCCCATCAGAAAGGTAAAGAAATTCTTGTGAGCCCCAGATGGAGTAAACACATTTCTAGATGGGGATGCTCCCCTTGTCATAGAGATGTATAGATCATCTTTAATATCAATGTACAAGAGATTGACATGTGCAATTTTAATGCTACAAATGACCATCGTGATAGAATCAATCTTTGGAAATGGATGTTCTTATTGGAAGGCATCCCTTGGGTCATAGGTGGGGACTTGAATATGACTGAATCTCCACAAGACAAATCTGGGGGAAGTAGATTTGAATGGAAAGGCAATGAGAAATACTTTTGGCACAAAATGACTAGTAAACTCAAGTTATTTGATCCATTGTCTGGAAACAAAGCCCGCAACAAAGGCATTTGGCATACCTGGTCTAACTTCCAACAAGGTGATAAAAGGATCTATTGTAGACTTGACAAATTCTATGTCAACATAGATGTTCTCAGTTTCAAGAAAGATAGACATGGGGTGTGTATCAAAGTAGTTCCATACACACTATCAAATCGTCACCCTATTGTTTGTGAAATATTCCAATTGGGGAAAGCTAAGGATGACAAGGTAAAGAAAGATAGCTTTGCACTCAATATTAGTCTACTTAAAGACGAGGATGTAAGGACAACAATTAATGTGATAAGATGATATAATATGGGGGCTGTGAAGCACTCTAGTGCTATTGAAAGATGGACACAAAACATAAATAGCTGGAGAAGCTTCTTCCAAATGGTGGGGAAAAAGAAGGCTAAGGACAATAGAAGAATAGAGTATGATCTTCATAATAATCTTTGCCTAGCTGAAGAGATCCTCTAAGATAATCCAGCTAGTGTGTAGGCTAAAGATTCCGCAACCCAAGCCAAGGAGGCCTTGAGGAGAGTTCAAAATATCAAAGTACAGGGGGCTAAAACAAGAGCAAGGTTAATTGGATCTCTCATGGGGACAAGGGCTCTAGATACTTCTTCCAATTGCTGAAGTACAAATAAGATAGAGATAAAATTGACTCCATATGGGAAGATGAGAATGAACTAAAACTTAGGAAGACATCCTCAAAGATTTTGCTGATTTCTATGGTAAAATTTTTCCACTGAGGAGAATGGTAACAATATGGAGGAGGCTAGATCTAAAATTTAGAGCATCATCCCAAAAATAGTCTTACCCAAGGATGCCAAATCTTTGGATAAACCTATCTCCCTTGAGAAGACTCCAGGGCCTGATGGGATACCTATGGAATTTTACAATGCCAATCCGGAATGGGTTGGTAACGACCTTCTTCAAGTCTATAATGAGGCTATTGACAGAATATCACTTGGGACTGAGATTAATGCTAGGCTTATAAAGTTAATTCCTATAGAGGGGGACATAACACTTATAAAAAATTGGAGACCTATTACACTTTTGAACTTCTCCTACAAGATACTTGCCAAGATTCTTGTCCTCAGGCTTGAAAACATATTACCTAATATCATTAATCAAACCCAAACTGGGTTCGTGAAAGGAAGATATATATTGGAGAACTTGATCACCTGCTGGGAGGCAATGGATTGGGATAAGTGATCTAGTCAACAGGTAGACATGCTATTGTTAGATTATAAAAAGGCCTATGATAGAATAAAATGGAATTTTATAAGTATGATGCTTGAGAGCTTGGGTTTCCCTAAAATGTTTAATCAAATGTTTCAAACTCTCCTAAACGAAGCCAGATCATGGGTGGAAGTGAATGGTATGAGGTCTTGTCCCTTTGAACTTACCAGATCAATTAGACAAGGATGTCCTTCGGCCCCATCCTTGTTTGTTATAGTCGTCGATACTATGTACTACATTCTCAAAGACAACTCTATCTCACCTAAGGTACAAGGGGTGATACTACCCAATGAGGAAGAGCTTACAAATATACTGTTTGCAGATGACACAACAATTCTGTTTGAACTAGAAGAAGCAAACTTATGGGAAAACTGGACTTGTTTTGTGTTGCTTTAGGAAGCAAAGTTTCCCTTCCCAAATCTATCCTTTTAGGTTGGTTGGATCACCCTCCCATTTGGTGCAATAAGTTTGGTCTAAGCTGGGGATGACCAAATCTACAGGTGAAGAAATTGGGAATCCCATTCATAGTTAAACCCAACTTGAATGACATGCAGTTATGGATCAAAGAGAAAATAGATAAAAAAATGAGCAAGTGGAATTCTACCTATCTGTCAATGGCAGAGAGACTTCAAGTCTGCCAAAAAGTTTTATCCTCTTATAATATCTATTACTCTTTAGCTTGGTTATTCAACCAAGCATAGTTCAATTGCATTCAAAAGAAAGTGAGGAAATTTTTATGGTCAGATGGGAGAGGCAACAAGTAGAGACATGGGGTTAACTGGAAGTGGTGCTTGATGAGAAAAGAAGTAGGGGGTCTGGGATTAAAAGATTTAAGGACTCAAGGATAATCATTAGCAGTCAAGTGGATTGCAAAATCTGTGTTAGGTGATGAACCTTGGAAAATATTAGTAAGAAATAACATCTCCAGAGCTACTCCAACCTATGCATCCTCATGAAAAGGATTACATCTTAATGACCTCCAATCCGGTAACTTTGCAATAAAGGTTGCAGGACCTAGTGTCTTCAAATCTATCTGGAAATGCTGGGAACATGTAAGAAAAATGATCTCCGATAAAGCGATCATTGATGAAAATAATAAAATATGTGGGGACAAATCTATTTGGTGGAACACTATGCATGGTGATAAGCCTCTTACGCTTCTCCAAGGATGCTGAACTAGGAAATGGGCCAATAAGGGCATCAGACAATTTTATGATATCATTTTTGAGGAAGGACTCATCAGTTGGCATGATTTGAAATAGAAGTTTGACCTTTCCCAAAATCAATGGAGGACATATGTTGTGCTTAGAGCTGCCTGTATTAGATCTCACCTGCTGAGACCTTGTGAGGTTATTGATAACAAGATTCCCTCCCTAAAGTTGTTAGATGACACACCATTCCCCCACACTAAAGCCGAAACTATATACAGGTTGCTCATTGATAACCATGAAATTTTTATTCATCTCAATTCTCGATGGAGACTCAAGTTGGAACCAGCCGATTGGACTAACATCTTTTGAACCTATGACACAAACCTATAGAACCTAAGATCATTTTCTTCATTTGGTGTCTCTTTCTGCAGAAATTACCTATCAAAAGGCCTAATGATGATATGATGAATTCAAGAACGGAGAAATCCCCAATGGAGGTGTCCAACCTTGCAGCAAGAGTCAACACAATAGAAATAACAAAGAACAACAAGCTTTGAACCAAAACAATAGCTTTATTCATCATAATTTCTTCATACATGTCGGGCAGTAAGGCCTTCCCGGTTATGGCCAAATACAAAGAAACTCAAATCTGAACTACATTCCAATCTGCTACATCTCAGAACTATCATCCCTAATGATGCCACTAGCTCCTCTAAGATCTCTCTAGATACCTCTACACATCACAACACATCACATTTATACACAACCACCTACAGGTCGACCTAAAAAGCTATTACATATCCTAAGACAAACGTATTAGACCAGGTCGGCCTAATCCATAATTAAATACCACATTTAATTATTTCACAAGGATAGATCCAACAATCAAGTCGGCCACACATGGATCCTTCTAGAAAATCACACCATTCAGCTCCAATGGTCGAAAACACCGATCACAACCTCCATCAATCAACCGATAAACTCATTGAACCAATGTCATGAAGAGCAACATCAAACCGAAAGAGAATCAACATGATCTCTCAAACCACACCACCTCGAGAAGTGCAATCATAAAATTCGTCTCTACAAACTGCAATGAACAAACCCTTTTCATTACTCTTGCCAAAAGATCCACGACTTGACCAATCACAAAATCTCAGAAAACTGTCTGGAACCAGAAACTTCTTCTCAAACCCAGTCACAGAATTTATCATAACTCAAGCACGTTAACTTCAAACAAGTTGCGATCATAGGACAAGCTTCCTAATGACCCCATGAAGACCATATCATGACCGCACCCACAAAATATCATCAGAACTCCATCGAGACAACAATCACCCAATCAATGACCAAGAACAGAAAACAAATAGAAAACTGGTAACAAAGATCCACCAATTAAACAAATGTTTTTGGATGATGCAATATTACCAAGGATCCAAGATGCTCTTGCATCATGATATTAACATCTGCTTAGTCTGCAGAGGCTTTGAATCTTTGAACCATATTTTCTTTGAATGCTTATTTTTCAAAGAGGTTTGGGGAATGTTCAGTTTCCATCTGCATGTTAATTTCAATTTGCTACATGTAATTTCTGGTACATTCCTAGGCCTTAAGAACTATTGTTATGTTTTTAGGTCTACATTCTCTGCTATTATTTTATGGATCATTTGGAAATTAAGAAATGAGGACATTTTTAGTAGTAGAGATAGGTTCCTTATCGAGTCTCTTCAGAGACTCATTTACCATAATGTTGCATCACATGTGACTGTCATTATGAAACTGAATGAGAAGAAGTTCTTGGAGCTTCTTAACGAAGGAGATGTCAACGTTTTAAGGAAAGAGATTTCTAAAGGATTTACCATTGCCTAGGAGAAACCAAAGGTACAACCATTTGAACATGCCCTCAACAATATGAAGAAACAAATTCATGATCTGCTAATGAAAATTGCACTTGAAGGTGGCGAAGTTGTCCAGGCTAACCCAGTGGTAGTCCTCCCTCCAGCTGTCATTCCTCAGCCAAGGGTTGCAAATCAGAATGATAAAGTTCTCAAATGGACTGATGGTCGTCTAGCTTGGATTGCTTGGATGTAATTAGTGATGTAACTGCTGATCTTTTTGACAATAGTAGTTGTATGTATAGGTATAAGAGCTTCATATTTCTAGTTGCAGAAGATGTAATATCCATAAATTGATCTTCTTAGCAGGAGCCTTCTCGTACCTCTTTTTGGTTGAACACTCACAAAATGATATGTAAATGCTATTAAATTATTATACTCAATATAAGAAATTACTAATATTGACTAAATGAAAGGCATGTTTTCATTTCCCAAGCCCTTTGAATATGATGGTGGCGTCTGTTTGGATTTATTATGCTCGGATGATAGGGTTATGCGTGGGAGTCACCTTGTTGCGAGAAGAAACATGCAATCATGACTTTGATAACATGTTACAGTAAGCCAAAAATATTAAACATGAAAACAATCTTCCACTAGTGAAATAATAAATACGATATGATATCTATCATATAATATGAACAGTATGTAAAATGTACATAAGCGACAACCTTGCATATATAGGCAAGAATGAGAATATGAGAAGGTAGGAGTAAAAATTTGACAACCCCTCCAAAGTTGCCACACCTGTGAGCTCACTCGACAAGTGTGTGATCAAGTGGTAAGTATGCATGCACTATGTGTCTCAAGTGATGAGGAGACATGTCCCAATGCTGTGAAGTGAGACAAAAAGTAAAATAGCCTAAGTAAATGTAAGCTAGGTGTCAATAGGTCACTAACTAGAAAGGTAACTAGCTAACTAGTTTGACAATGAATCTATTCACTAAAAATCCTTGCTATTGTATTAAAATAAGTAACTATAGTTTAGACACCATAAGCTAGGTGTCAATACGTCACTAACTAGAAATGTAATTAGCTAATTAGTTTGACAATGAATCTATTTACACTAAAAATCTTTGCTGTTGTATTAAAGTAAGTAACTATAGTCGAGACACCTAATTTCATGCTTGATTTGATTACTACATGCTTAAAAGTATTGCTTGCATGCATTATTGAGGAACTATTTATCAAAATATATGTATCACATAAGCATGAAGAGCATCTTGCTTGTTTGAGACTGTTGTTCTTGATCTTTTGTCAAGTTGTTTAATTTGTGTCCTTTTCATAGTTTAAAATAAGGGATTAAGATCCTTGGTATGTACAAATGATCATGCACAAGAGCCAATTTTATGTGGGAACTTTAGGAAACATCGAGGTGAGCTAAAAATAACATTTTACAAATTAGAGGGATGAGATCCCCAAGCACATATTAGATTTCAATGCACGTATTAAATTTCAATAGGATTGAATTTGTAGTGTTATAAATGACCTAAGATCACATATTCATGGATTCTACACATTTATTTCATGATCACTAATATTTCTACACCATTGAGAAAGTAACATACAACATCAACCACAATTTTTCAACTAAATACTTTCATTCTTAATGTCGAGACATTCTACAATTGATGCGAGTGTGCTAACAAAAACTCTTGCATTTTATCTTGAATTTGACAATCATTTATATGTCAAACTATTAAAATTTAATAATGAACACAATTAAATAAAATATAGAAGAACAAACACACATGAAAAATCTAAATTTAAACTATAAATTTTAGATAGATGCATAAATGCTATTTTATATCTAAAAATTAAGTAACTCATAAAAATATAGAAAAACAATAATTTAAAAAAAATAATTATTCTCCTATTTGATAATTCAATTTATTAGCAAATAAGTAAAAATTTGATAAATTTCAATTTAAATAGAATATATTTAAGATATCTATACTAGTTTCCACTAGAAGAGGCAACACCCAAAGGAGAATGTTGAAGACAACACACTTATTAGTTAGAGCTTGGAAGCCCATTAATGACTTGACCACTTATGTTTGACAAAAATAAAATGATTACTCTCCAACATTTCGAGTTGCTTTGGCAACTTAGTTTTTGTTGGACTCCACTTGTGTATTTTGTTTATAAGACATTCATTAAAAAAAAAAAATTAGACTAATTTTATTCATTTCAATTCTTTATGCTAAAGACATTTACACTAAAAAAAATTGATGCAAAAATCCATGTAAAAAACTAGAAGCATTTAATTTGACGTTTTTGTGACACTTAAATACATGGAAAACAAAAATATCAATTTTTTAAAAAATTAAATTATTTTTATTGCAAGATTAGTAAGTTGATATTCTTTATAAATATATATAAAAATGAAAAATATTTTTTACATTCTTTTAAATAGACAATATATTAATATAATAATATAATAACATTATAATAATAGATTAGAAATTATATTATTAATTAAAGAAGATTGAAAGTGTCCTATATAAAATCTATTTTCAAAAAGAAAAATAAAATGATATAATAATAGAATCTTAACAATTTTTCATTGTCAAAAAAATTTAATAGAAATATAAAAATATAATAATAATGACTTTATATAAATATTTTTTATTTTGAATTTAATGAAAATATAAAATATGATAATATAACAATAAAAATATTATTTTTAACAATTAAAATAATTATAATATAATAATATATATTTTTAATTAAAATTATGAATAAATATAATATCTTTCAACATACTTTACCTATTCTTAATATGCTAGTTTATCTATCTATTTATAATTCCAACCTTCACATCTAAGATTTGATGGTTAAAATTGATGCCCTCGGTTTATTCTTCTTTTCTTTGACTTTATGTAATTGATTTTATTTTTTTCAGCCGGAAACCGACTCTGCTGGTCCCGAAAACCCTTATCAGGATGGGTATAAACTACTTTTTCACATTTAGATGATACACAGGACATCAGTACATCTGCTTAAGAGGATCATTCATCTCTTCTAACGGTCGCTATGGCCGATTACAGAGAAATTGGAGGATTAGATGAAAATTCCAGCGATATGTCAATCCTTTTCGACTTTGAAGAGGATATAAAGAGAACCCAGAAATGCAATGAGGACCAGGAGTCAATGCCCAGATGGATGCTTTCTACCTTTGAAGCTCAAACTCATGAGTAAGTATATAAAATTTTATGTTAGCACTTCCATTTATATATAATTTATTTGTATGAGTTCATACCATGGTTCCTGTGATTACAGAGGAGGGTTTGAGAGGGCAGTAGAAGAGAGTACTGGTTGTAGTGGAACACAGGGCCAAGCTGAAAGTTCTGCTTCTGTCAATATCAGTCCCCGCTGCTTTCGCAGCAATACACCTGGTATGATTTATGCCAAGGATTATGCAAACTTCTTTTTTTTTTCTTTGGGGTTTTCTTTGTTTTATATATGCGTGTTGGTGGGAGGGGGGAATTGGATAATAAAGAAGAAGATTGTGATCTGCGAGAGAATAAACCTTTTAGGGCACTGGGTTAGAGATTGTCATGGTCAAAGTAATGAATTCTCACAAATTAGAATGAAGGACTTCCAACTGGACAATTGATCTATTATAGAACTAATTCGTCACTCAGAGAATATCCTACTATGCTTTTGTCTCTTTAATCAACCTCTATGACCTCCTACACTGTTGATTGATTGGTTTTGGGATGAGTATGTTTCCTCGCTCTTTCTTTTTTGTGAAATTAGTTTCTAAAAGCAACGTCTTTTCCGTCAAGTTAGAGTACTCCGTCTTGAAATTGATTATTTTACGAAAAAATCTAAATCTGTGTATAAAAATCTAAAAGCTTAATTTTACAATGATTGGAAGGCTTGGTCTGTGATTACATATATAGAGAGTCCAATATAGCATGATCTATATGCCAATAGGCTGGTGTTACAATAGAATTGTTACTATTCTTCCTTTTGACTGAAAAGTTCAAAATTCCCTTCCTAGAAGCTTAAATTTCATTTCTTTTCCCTCAAGTTGAATGCTATAAAGCTAAAAAGGCAACTACAAAATGACAACCAAAGACATAATTCAAGACATTCCTCTTTTCTAATGTTTATCAAATTTAAGCTTTCTTCTCTAGATTGACTATAAGACAAGGGATCTCTAGGATCTGAGTGAAATGCACGCAGTTAACTAATTTTCGAAAACCAAAACATAGTAAGAATGCAAAGAATCTCTGAGTGAAATGCACGCAGTTTTAGTAGCCATGGAAACATCCAGTGGCATGAAAAAAGATGATAAGTCTTGCTGGAAATCTGAATGGTATCCATTGAGAAATGTATGTTTTTCCAAACAAAGTGTAGTTTCTTATCCAAACCAAGCATCATAGATCTCTGCGTGAACACTAAATGACAACAAAACAGATCAGATGTGATACAAAATATTAGAATAAATGGAACTCTGAGAAAACAAGAATCAGTCAAAAAGAGAACTAGAAAAATGGATAGCTTGTTTTTATTTGGTATACTAAAAATGGGAAAATAAATGCCATGACCATAAATAAAAAGCATTTCAAACATTCTCTCATTGTTTGTGTGACAACAGATAAATTCATTAGCGAGAAACAATGCCTTTGTCATATAAACAAGTCCTATGTGGAGACAAATGCATTGAAATTCATTCAACAAAGCAAAAATATAACATAAGTTTGTTTCATTACTGAAAACTTAGTAGTTATGTTATTTAATATTTAGTGAGTCCTTAAAAGGGTATGCGAACGCAAATCGAAAGACTATGTTCTAATCTACATACTTGAAGCCAAAATTACTTTAAGAGCATTAGTTTCTACTGTAGGAAGTTATTCAAAATTAAGATGAGCCATTTATCTAGACTGATTATGGGAGTGCACAACCTTGTATGGCTATGCAAGGCAACTAAAAATAGGATTCCACAGTTCTGGTATGCAATCTAATTCTGCTGCTCCAGTTCCCTTGTTTCCTGCATCTTGCCCAAGAGCAGGATCTGAATATCATGGGCAACTTTTTACTGGCAGTCATTACAAATTTGTTCATGGAAGACCACTATAAATCTATAATCTGACCATAGAAGGCCCTTTTGTATAAGTCCCTTAGTATGAGGAAAGCTATTTTTGATTCAGACCTCGACATGTCCCACCCAAAATAGTTAATAGTGGGAAAAATTTCCAATTACGCCAATATTTAATTTTGTTTGAAGAAAGAAAATTAGGAGTGCATTACATGATCCTTATCACACTAATATTTATATTGTTGTAAGATGTTGGATCAAGAAGAAAAAGGCAACTGAAAGAAACTGGAATATTTGCTTGTCTTGCATAATTTATTATTTTTATTTCCCCTAACATTAACAAGTATTTTTTTCCTGGCAGATCAACATGTCATCCTTGCTTACAGAGACACACAAGAACTAGACGAGGCTCTTAGCTTTGTTTATGAGGACATTGAGGAGAATGAATCAGTTGAATATGTTCCTGGATTTCCTGGGTCTGCAGGTAATGATTATTACCTATTCAACATTGCAACAACTGCAAAGAGAATCTATGATCGACAACAGCAACAGATCTCTCAACAACAAGAAGAGATCTTTCAACAATATCAACAAATCTTTCAACAACAGCAACAGATCATTCATATGAATGAGATCATCACAACTTTATATGCAAGGGTGTCACAACTTGAGAGAAGGCAAGAAGTGTCAAATGGTAAACGGAAAATATAACCTAGTACTTAATCTCTTCTTCGAGTGTGTAATGCTAATAAATCCTATTTGAAAGCCTTGTAGTATTAAAAATATTTTATTTTTATATTATTTCTGTACATGATGTCTAGGAAATATGTTATTTTGAGTCTATTACCTAGCTGCATTCAAATATCTATGTCAAAATTATCCACTGCAAATGGATTCTTATGTGACATTTTCAAGACGAAGTTTCCTCTTACCTAGGAACATATTTATCTCATGATTATAATCAGAGTTTACATTTTTTTGTTGGATTCATGGTCCTTTCTAAAGCTCGAGTCTAATGCAGGTTTGAAATTAGGCATTTGGATGGTAGATGCCTCATCTCAACCACTAGACTGTGTGTCACTTACATTTAAATTTTAATCACAGCACTTTCATTATAACAAGGAGGCTCACAAATTCCGTTAGGGGTTGTTAGCCATGGTACTAATGGAAACGTCTTCTTGTGACATAATGAATTGTTAATGCACTGTTGTTGAATAGATACAATATTTTAAATAATCAAGCATTTTTGAAGTTTGAATCCCCAAGTTCAAACCTTAGGGCTTTTTCAAAATGAGAAATTTGATAAATATTGTTCCATTGGAATACTTTTTTGGGGTCGAGTTGATGTCTTCGATACCTTGGATATCCTAAGGATTTGGTTATTTGGATGAGATGCTCCCTTACTTCGGACTGAATAGCCTACACCATTGGTTATAAAAATATTTAAAAGAACCTCTCAAGGGAGAAAGATACTTAAAGAATTAGAATTTTGTTTTTTGTCCACTATACCAGAAACTCAAAGAAACACCATTGAAAAACTTATAGATACAAATATATCAATAATACCTTAATACTAAAAATAGAATTCAGACCTTGCAAGCCCTAATGAGACTCATTAATAATCCTATAGATATATATTACAAATAGAGCATCAATATTGCTATAAAATAAAAATAAGTTATATAGCCTCCATTGACTGATCAACAAAATTTCTCTGTAATACTGATGATCAAGCTTTACACTATATACATAGAATCAAGCACCAAGCTCTGGTAGAGATCTTCAATGTATATGCTTCTTCACAAATCTTGATAGTTTCTTGAATTTTTTGAGAGAAGGGCAGAATCTTAATGAATTTGCTCAAACTTCACGCGGTGGCATCGAGTGAGAATTGTTTCTTATCCCATCAAATTGTTGAAGGAAGAACATTTCCTTTAAAATGGAGAAACCTTCTTCCAAAACATCTAATGCAAAAGGATTAACATCTACTAAAGTTTTCTCTAAGTATTAGTTTGGAAGAATCTTGTGATTTTCTTATAATTTGTTTTTTTTGAAATGATTAATATTTTTTAATCGAATAGACCTAAAGTGGTAGCTGGTCGTTGCACTTTGATTTTCCCTTGAACCAAGTATAGAGCAGTAATATATTCATAATAAACATGGTTTCACATGTAAGTGAATGAGATTAAAATGCATACTTTAATGTCCGATCCCACACCGCTGTTTCTAAGCCTATTAAAGTGTCTTTTAAATTAGAAAATCATTGTTATAGTCTCACTGCTCATGTTACTACAGATTTGATTAAATGAAAAATGTCTCATCATTTGATTGATTTAAATTATGTAGTAGTATGTTGTTTGTCTTCAAGCTGTCTTCCTATTTGCTTATCTATAGTAGTTACTATTGGCTGTTTCAACTTTCTTTCTTACTTGTGGAGTGGGATGTGTTGATTTTGGTTTCTTGATGTTTATCAGACAATTTTGTTATTATAGAGGAAATAACTTTTTTACAATGAGTGATACCAGCCTTTCTCATAATAATTTTTTATCATATTGTTTTCTGTAAATTCTTTGCATTAACCAAGGTATATTATGACTGTTAGTACCACTATTTCAGTTTTTAGTTAGACAGAAACTTATCATCAGTTTCATTTACAACCTAACTTGGTGAGGAGGAACAGGAAAGAAACCTGCATGATGATGGATAACTAAAATGTATCACAATATCTTGAGTAAATTTAGCCAAAGTAGCCATTGTCTCGTCCTTGCAATAAGAATAATATTTATATGCTAACTGTATTGCTTTTCTTTGCAGGCATTTGAAAATTGGGAATGATTTTCAGGAGATAGGATTATGATAAATGTTGAGCTGGAGACTTTTATTGTGGTTATTGTTCAATAGATTTTGGACACGTACTCTGTCAAAACTTGATACTACTAGACAATTGATACTTCAAATCTCAACCAGAGGCAGTTTCTGTTTGGAGAAGCCACAATTTTGAAATGGTATTCCCCCCTACCCATGGTTTAGAAGTAGTTAAAAGATCGTTTTTGGCTGTGATCTTTGGTAGAGAGTCTACTAGCTTATTTGAGAAGAGGCAAAGGTAGCTAGACATTTCAAGCCCTTGAAGATGAGTGTCATCACGTTGCAAATGATATTGATATTTTAAGCCTGGGTTACCTAGCCGCTTGTGCACCTAGTTGTATGAAATTTGTAAGGCAGTTTTTAAAGTGTATCAGAATTTTCAACCCTCTTGAATGTACAGGCTTAATATTTTCAGAATTAAGTTGTGGAGTAGAAAGCAAAGCACCCTTTTAAGGTTCAACCTAAATGTGCTTAAACCGTAGTGTGGCTTACAGTTTATGAGATCACCTAAACCATGTCACCATCTGTGAATGCAAATAAAAAAGAATGAAGTTGAGGAGGTTGGCTTAAATGTCATGTGGTGGAACATAGTGGAGTTTACTCGAGAGGGGTTTTGGAATTTTGTAGTGGCAAAAAGAGTTGACTGCTTTGTTAAGAAATATCTCTGTTAGTAGCAGTTATCGCATTGCAAAATGAACTTGTCAGCAATTTGTTCAAGAAGCAGCCAGGCACAGACATAGGAAGCTGGCTTACAAATACATACATCTTCATCTCTACTCGGTAGGGAAAACTTGAGCATCCAGATCACGTTGCATAGGAGGAAAGCAATGGAAAATAAAAGGCCATCGATTATCTACCATCAATGCAATGTTCAAGGTAAGTGATTGAAGTAGTACAGAATTCCAAAGCAATCACTAAAATATATAGATTTTCTTTTAAAGAAGTCCAAACAAAAATTACAAATAAAGTGATAGAAAACACCAACTTTTTAAAAAAAATAAATAAATTTGATTAAGTGTACAATATGGCTCACATGAGCAGCTGAGAACCAGTGGAACAAAAGAAAGTCTCTAGAGAGCACATATCAAAGTACTTCATGATGAAACAGATCTTATTAAAGCACAGCATTAGCACCAAGGTACATCAAGTGAACAGAGCATATGGTAGCAGGCAAGCGAAACTACACCAAAAAGGTCTGCACACAGATTAGGTTACCAACAGTTTATTTCTTAGCCCATTTATAATCTTTTCTCTGATCCAGATACTTGATGAAATTCTGAATTTGTTTTTTGTTGTTAATCCTGAAATCAGAACATTCCCTCAGCCACCTGTCTGGATATGCTCTAGTTGGCACAACAAGTTATGGAGTATAGACTTCATGCATCTCCATTGTCTGTCAAACTGTCACTGTCAATCTTGCCCAGACCTGGCATCACAATCATCAATTGCAACGTCTTTAGCAGCAGATATGGATCTCTTAACAGCATCAATAGGATTAATGCTAGGAAGGTGGTGGATTCCTTTAGGGCCACCAAGCTGCACTGGGCACCCATGTACTCTGTAATCAACCTCTTTGATCCCATCAGTCCAGCATTGGGCCCAATTTTCAGACAGAGACATATTAACAGGATGCCCCTCTTAGATAAACTTCTTGACAGCCTCCTGCTTCCTAGGAACCCGCAAACCTTCCCTTGATTTGTCATGGCCAGCTTTCTATGACCTTCAAATGTCTCTTGTTCCTTCAATTCATTTAAACTGCAAAATTTCAGATAAGCAAACTAATCACTACACAGTAACTTGGATAAAGAAACATTACTCTTGATAAGTTGATAGTACCAAAAATAATGTCTAACCATTTGATATTGTGTTTACTAGAACATGCAAAGCAAGAAGCTGGAAAATAACTCCGAACCAATCTGGCAAATGGACATTCATAGTTTAAGGGGTAAATAGTTTCCAATTGATCACACAGAAGACATGTCTTGGAATCAGTAAAATGACAATTAGCACCTGGAACTAGTTTTTGATGCAGTAGTAGCCACCTTAAAAATCACTTCATAGGTTTCAATGCACTGCACCAAACTATTTTAGGCCTTTGAGTCCACACATTAGCTAGATCAGTTAAAACCGATGAAGTTTCTACATTGTGAAACCATTAATTAGGAAAGGGCATCAAAGCATACAAATGTTTATTAGAGGCTTTCAAATTTATTTATTTGAAATTTGAGTTAGACATTATTGCGTACAGATGACATGAAAGGTTAATGGGCCTGAAAAGGAATAGTTTTTCAGGTATGGTTTCGAAAATAGTTGATGACAGAAAAATAAATAAACAACAAGCCATGTCAACCTGCTAAGTTTCTGAGATCTTGGTGGCTGCAGTAATTCCATCGCATCTCTGTAGTCAAGGGTGATTTTTTTAAATAAAAGTCAAACTTGAGATAAAGAATAGTGGGTTACCTAGATGACGTATGTTTGTAGGCCTAGTCAATTGAGAAAGAACAGAAGCAAGAAGGGAAACCCTTAGAGCAAACTAAGTTACCAGATTTGCCCAAGAAAGAGTAAAATCGGCCATCCAAATTCTAGAAGGGTAAGTGGGAAAACAATT
This sequence comes from Thuja plicata, assembly GCA_018584345.1. Lineage (NCBI taxonomy): Eukaryota > Viridiplantae > Streptophyta > Pinopsida > Cupressales > Cupressaceae > Thuja > Thuja plicata. The sequence goes on along the minus strand of MU222992.1, from coordinate 594,140 downwards.
TGTATGTTTGTAAATATCCAAAGAACCATTTCATTACTTACATTTTAAATGGTCATGTTGACGTAAAATGTTGGCAGTTTCATTTAGAATTGCATTCCAAGCTCTTCCAAGGAGGACTCCAGGAGTCCCATGGCAACTCATAGCGGGGATTGAGGACAATTTTGATGTAAATGAGAGATCGGGTTCCATTACTGCCCATATGAAACAAGAGAAGAAATAATTCTAGTATTCCAAATCAAGAGAATCTTTAAGAGGTGAATCATGGATGGGAGATTGAGGAAAATTTTGATGTAGATGAGAGATTGTGTTGCATTGCTACCAATTTGACTAGCATGAAACAAGAGAAGAAATATCAAAATATTTCTAAATTAATAAAACAAAGGAAAAATCACTTTTATTGACCTCTTTAATAGGTCAATCGTACACAAAGATTTAGGACAATTTTAATGTAGATGAGAGATTGTGTTGCATTGCTACTAATTTGACTAGCATGAAACAAAGAGAAGAAATGTTAAATATTCCAAACTAAGAGAAGAAAGGGAAAAACACATGTATTGCCTCTTTAATAGGTGAGTCGTACACAAAGACCGAGAATAATTTTTTAGTAGGTAGAAGATTGTGCGGCATTGCTACTAATCTGATTACTCGCATGAAATAAAAGAGAAACTGCAAAAATATTTCAAATTAGAAATGAACTCCTATTACATCTTTTTGAGACGCAAATCATAGGTGGATACTGAAGACAATTTTAATGTAGACGAGAGACTTGAATATGCAACTAGCATGAAAGAAGAGAAATCTGTCCAAACTGACAAGTCACTCTAATTTTATTGTTAACCTTGGTTTAAAGAGTCATTATTATCATCATCATTATCCTTTCGGTTGGTTGAAAGGGCAAGGCAATACAAGGTGCAAATTTAATTCAATATATTGATGAGCTAAAAGCATTTGCTATGATGTTTGTGATTTTTCTATAAAGTTGATAGTGCAATAAGGCATTGGAAGGTTGTATTGCTTTTATTTTCTTGGATTTAGGCAACTGTAACTTGCCCTCAAAAAAATTGCAAAACCATGCACTCACCATGACTTCAAAATTTTCACCATTTCATTCCAAAAGTAGCAAACTTTTTATACAACCAAATTTAAAAAAAAGTTGGAGTAAAAAAAAAGTTTGGAATATAAACTCTTTCAAGACTTAAAAATATGATGTCTCATTTTTGAAAATTCTTAAAGGCAGCAAACTTCTTAACAACCAAATTTTAAAAATGAAGAGTTTGGAAAATAAACTCTTAAAGATTTAAAAATATTGTCCCATTTTAATTTTAATAGCTGACTAATATCAATTTTTAACATATAGAAAAATATTCTTAACATTCAAACCATTTATCTTTTATTCAAATCTAGTAAATGTATTACAATAGAGGCTTAATTAGCTATACGTTTAAAAAGAAAAGTTATTTTTTTTTATAAGTTAGGTTGGTCATAAAATTATTGTTAATATTAAAATAAAATAAAATAAAATAATATATTAAATATAAAAAATTCATCTAAATTTTGAAGTAAAAATATATATATTTATACTCATAATTATATTGGCTAGAAATATACCTTTTTATTTTTTTTAAAAAAATAGTGTTAATTGAAATATTTAATTTTCACTAAATTATTTTGAGAATTTTTAAAAAAGTAATCATAGCACAAAATCTACATTTAATTTCCTAAAACTTTTTAATTAATTATTTTTAGATTATGTGGATAATTCATTCAATTTTTGATGTGAAGGCTAAAGTCTATTTTTAACAATTTTATTGCCACTCAAGGGTATTGTTTAGCCCATCACAATTTCACACTCACTCTGAAGCTATATAATACAATCAAGATTGGGGGGTCTTATCAAACTATCCAATCTTGCAGTCTTAACATATCATCAAATTTATTATATGAACACTAAATCTTCAAATCCTCTTGCCTTGCACTTTCTTAGCAGCACTTCTCTTTGTAAATCTGATTTTGATATTCGCCCTAAAGTTCTCATGGCTGCCCTAAACACCTTCATCACATCTACAAATTCATTCTTCTCTTTCATCTATTCTTCTCCTCTTGGCAAACCAATTGCCAACACTCTCCCTTATGTAATTCTTTGGAACAACATGGAGTCCTCTCTCCAACCTTGCTGTTGTTGATTACCATCTCTTAACATCATAAAAGGCTGCATTTTATAGATATTAGAACCATTGGGAGGCATCACGAAGGCACACAAATCTGCCTCTTCGTTTTCCTTCAATTGTCTTTTGTAATTCTTATCAAAGTACTTCAAATTCCTCTCTCCAACCTTGCTGTTGTTGATTACCATCTCTTAACATCATAAAAGGCTGCATTTTATAGATATTAGAACCATTGGGAGGCATCACAAAGGCACACAAATCTGCCTCTTCGTTTCCCTTCAATTGTCTTTTGTAATTCTTATCAAAGTACTTCAAATTCCTCATCAAATGCATCCAAATATAGAACCAAAGATTTCTAAACTATGTCAAATGACTTTTTGGTGTAATTTTTTTTCAAAATTGAATAAAAACAAGAACCAAGTTGTTCTCTTTAGGAAATTGAAGACTCATTAATTATTTTTCCCAAAATTCACTAGTTACTTTCTTTATGAAAGATTATGAATCCTCAAAAGATTCCATTGTTGCCCAACCTAGACCAATAATTCAAAAATTAAACATGATTTTGTTTTGTAATGCACGATTACTTGTGACCTTAGATGCTCCTGCATCAAACACTCGAGGTAAGTGAAATGTTCCATGAATTAGAAACTCATGAACATTTGAGAATGATGTGCTTCTTTAACCACCTCTCTTTCTCATCCACTTGTTCTTTCTTCTTTACCTTACTTTGCACCTTTCTATCTCCTCTTTCTTTCCCCTTTCCTCTCTTTCTTCCTCTAGTAAAATTCACCTTGTTATACCATGATTCATCCTCCCACTCTATCTCATAATATTCGTCACTTGCATTCAAATCAATACTAGCAATCTCATAAAAGACAATGAATTTAATTTTCTCCTTCTCTCACGTGACTTCTTATGCCTACACTTCCACTTTTATTTCTCCACATTTGTTCACCATTTCATTCAAACATAAATAGTCCTTGTTAATATTTGAAAAATCAGCAATTACTCTTTCATTCTCTTGTTCTTCTATTGTTGCAACATCCTTCACAATAATTTTGTATTTCTTATCTTTCACTTGAAAATTAACCTCATGAAAGAATCCATAAAAATCAAATTTTACCTTATCATTCATTGCTGCAATTTTCACTCTATATTCTATAAAGGCTTTCCATTCTTTCTCTTTGGAAAATTTTCAAACACTTGACACACTCTCAATACACAATTCAGCTATCCTTAATATAAACTCTGGAAGATGCTTCTTGTACCCACTCTCCCTTAGTGGAGGAACTCTACACCTTCTACCTAGCCTTATTTCTATTATAGACTAGCCAACACAACCTCTTAGTTATAAGACTCCTACAACAAACACACACCCAACAAGACTAGCCTTGCTCTGATATCGTTTAATGCAGTCAAGATTGGGGGGTCTTATCAAACTACTCAATCTTGTAGCCTTAACATGTCATCCAATTCATTGTATGAACACTAAATCTTCAAATCCTCTTGCCTTCCACTTGGTTACACTCCTCTTTGTAAATATGATTTTTATCTTCTTTCTAAAGCTTTCATAGCCGCCTTAAACACCTTCAACACATCTACAAATTCATTCTTCTCTTTCATCTATTCTTCTCTGTGAACCAATTGCCAACAATCTTCCTTATGTAATTCTTAGGAGCAACCTTCAAGTCCTCTCTCCAATCTTGTAGTTGTTGATTGCCACCTCTTAACATAATAAAAGAGTGCATTTTATAGAATTAGAACTATTGGGAGGCATCACAAAGAGGCACACAATTCTTCCCTTTTTGTTTCCCTTCAATTGTCTTTTGTAATTCTTATAAAATTGATTCAAATTCCTTATCAAATGCATCCAAATATGATATGGAAGATTTCTAAACCATATCAAACTACCTGTTGTTGTAAATATATTTCAAAAGTGAATAAAAACAAGAACCTGTGTGTGCTAAATGTGGGCCTCTGATTTAGCAGAACACTTCAACATGGTCATTGTTCTTTAGCTGCATACATGAATGAATATCGTACATTCACCCTGCATGTCTGAAAGAGTCGACCTGTTGCCTTCTATAAGGCAGGAGTATGAGCTTGCTCTCAGGTCATTGCAAGCTCAGTGACTACACCGAAGACCTAAATGAAGGATTTAAATCTATATGCTGAAAGTAAACTATTGATTAATCTAAATGATTATGCAACTTTGTTGTTCATCCAAGCTATTTAAGATTGATTTTAGAAGCGCCAAATTGAAAGTGAAAGATTCTTTTTAAAACCCAAATTGAATGTGCTCTCATGATTAGATTTGCATGCTTGAATAAAATAAACAACAATATTAAATAAATGCTATGAATGCAAGAAAGCTAAGAACGAAAATGTAGCATAATAACACTAAGCAAAAATTAGGATCCTTTGTGAAGGAAAAGAGTTTCTCTTTTATAGAAATCTCTCTCGAATCGACGGTGGAGATCGAACAAAAAGAGTGGCTCAGATTCAATTGAAGAAGCACAATCCATGTGCAAGCAATGTGATTGGTCGAGAGAGTCAGTTGACTGAACTGACTGGTCAGTCTTTTTGGAAACTTCCATATTCAGTTTTTAGTTAACTGAAATGTTTCCAAAATGATAAACAGTGGAGAATCAGTTAACTGAGTGGAACTAAATTGTTTCCATTTTGATAAATCAGTTAACTGAATTTGATGATGTCATGTGCATTTTTAATAATTAAATTGATTTTGAATGCACATTTATGTTTTTATAATTAATTAAATTCCTTTTTGATTTAATTGACAATTTTGTAATTTTTTATTTAATTAATATGTCAGAATATCAATTAAATAATTAACATAAGGTTTATTTGTCAATGTAATGTGATTTTAGGAATTAATTAATTAAACAAGTAAGATGATCGATTAGGACCTAGGGTTTAGGACAGGTCAGTTCGAATTCGATAATTGCCTGTTTGATTTAGGACTTAGGTTTAATCAAGATTAGGGTTTCTTGATTAATTGCTGAGATTGGGGGGTCTAGGGTTTAGATGACCATTTTTAGGTGATTACATTTGCCCCTCTTTGAATTGATGTGAGATCAACGCATTGATTCAAAGAACTGTTACTGGTGAGATTAAGAATAGTTTGATTTGAAGTGATGAAACCATTCTTTAGAAGAGGGAATCGACTCCGAGCTTGATTGGACGAAGATCGATCAAAAGATATAAAACATAATACTCAGTTTGATTTGAAGCGATGAAACTGAACATCTGTTAGGAACTCTTAAACCTTTTGGATTGGTTTGAATGAATAACTAGTTTTTTTTGAAGCGATGAAACTGATTACCATTAACAGATTTGGTTAGCAAGAAAATTGACTTGATTTGAAGTGATGAAGCCAATTTGATCAATGTATCTGGTTTCAATAATGATTGCCCCGTATAAGATTGATCTTCTCTGGTTTCGAGTGCATTCACTACTGTATAAGACCATTGATTAGGTTGCCTTTGATTTAAGATGATCTCAACTTGATTTAATGTGATGAAGCTGAGATGCCCCAAGCGATGGGGTTTTGATTGAGGATGTAATTACTGGAATGTTGATGTCCTGATCCTGCCCCCTTGGGAGCGAAATCGAAATATGACTAGGTGCCCCAGTGATGAGAAGCAATTCGATTGATTAGACAATTTAGGAAGAAACTGATCTGATTAGAAAGAGGTCCCATATGGTTAGGAGATAATCTGTACTTGATGAGAGGTCATGTTGACCAAGATTGACCAAAAGTAAGATACATGGATTGATTTAGAAGAAAAGCATGAGAGATTTCAATTGGTTGTGCAAGTGGTCAAATTCAGATTTCGATTTTGATCCTGAAAATAGAATCAGGACAGTTGATTTATCAAGGGGTGTCATGACCACTTGACAATGAGAAGATTGATCGATTAGAATCTCAAATCCTTCACATTGGATAGAGATAAAGTTATTATGCTGATTTCATCACTATGCAGATGCAAGACTAACATGAATGCAATGAATGCAACCTAAGGTGTAGTCACTGAGCTTTAACAGTTGAATATTTTCATCATTGAGCATTTTTGGAACATCGGAGTCGATACAATCCTTACTGGTGCCACTGCGACCATAAGAATATGAATATGACTTTCATCGGATAAGATATGGGAAACTAACATAAGCATAGAGGCACAAAAGCCGAGATGACCTGAACGTTGTTTCCAATTTTTGATAGTGCAAGAGCACACCAGTATCGAGGCATTCAAAGCCAAGATAACCATGAGTGCGATCTTGCATAAACAAGCAGAGCAATAACAGTCAAGGAGATAGTTCCGACCTCACCTTGGCGTACACATAAAGAGGATCAAGGGATGTGAGGCTTTTCCGCCTTAATGCAGGAGCTCTTACCACATACACCCAGTTTATTTGACGTTGCTGGATCATCGGGACCACACCAACAAGCAATAGATAAAGAAAAGATTAGCGAAATCAATGAAAACATATAGCATACAAATAGAAGTTCAACATACTTCAGCCATGTTCAAAGTTTTCAGATGTGTATAGGTATAGGGTGTTGAGAAACACCGTTGTGCTTGTGAGTGCTTTGTGTTTGATTGCTATCGATCTGTTGTTTACGTTTGCGATATCCAATGTGTGTTAAGAAACACAGATGTATCTAAAGGTAGTGTTAAGAAACACTATTGATTACGGTGTTGAGAAACACCTACTTGCGTCAGTAGCGAGTTGTCCTTCAGAAATGACAAGATTACTGACTCTGGTGTAATCCAAAGATGTGACCAAATTGGGGACCCATGCCCCAAGTAGCAAACGATGATAACTGACTTGACTCATGCTGCGAGGACGAATCCGATTTGATTGCCCCCAGGTTATGACTCTGGATCAGTTTCAAGCTAGGAGGGTTCTCAGAAGAACAAGAGTGTCACGAAAGTGACTGGAAGATATGTACAAACTGAAACCAAGGATTGCCAAGATTGAGCATTGATACATGGAGCGCTAAGTACAAGAGGTGCCTGTTTACCAGGTTTTCACCTACTTGGCAGAGGTTCTATTTTTGCTACCATGGCGCCTGTTTACTAGGTTTTCACCAAGGCACTTTTTCTTCTTTTTCAATTTTTTTGTATTTTTCCATTTTTTTGATTGATACATCAAGGCGCCTATTGCTAGGTTTTCACCAAGATTATCATTTTTTCAAGACTTTTTCCAATTTTTAGATTTTTTCAGGACATTACTATGTACATGGTGCTGATCATCGAGAATGCCTTAGGTGTAGAACTTCTTCAGATGGAGAGTGTTGATGGGCTCTCAAAGCGGATCTCCTTCAGGTGTGGAGAGTTGATAGGCGCCGGAGCCGAATGTTGCAGTAATGATATAAGGACCCAGCCAGTTGGGTTCAAACTTCTCCTTTTGTTCTCGATGTGACTGATTACGGGGATTTTCTCTCAACACAAGGTCTCCCACCTGAAGTTCTCTAGGTCTGACTTTCTTGTTGTATCCTCTTGACATTCATTTTTGATAAACTCTGAGGTGATCAAAGGCCACTTTCCGATGTTCGTCCAGCAACTCTAGTTCTTAGAGTCTCAAAACTCGGTACTCTTCATCTGGTACAAGTCTGCGCAAAGAAACCCTAAGAGATGGGATTTCTACCTCTAGGGGTAAGACTGCTTCTGCCCCATATACCAGTGCCAATGGGGTTGCCCCTGTAGGCATTCTGATGCTCATTCTGTAAGCCCATAATGCAGGATTGATCTGCAGGTGCCAATCCTGTCCAGACTTGTTAACTGTACGATGTAAGATTTTCAACAAATTTTTATTTGAGGCCTCAGCCTGCCCATTACCTTGTGGGTAATAGATTGAAGAACAATGTTGTGTTATTTTGAATTTTTCACACAAC
>MU222992.1:553112-575532 GCA_018584345.1 Thuja plicata | reverse complement strand
TTATGTTTTTATAATTAATTAAATTCCTTTTTGATTTAATTGACAATTTTGTAATTTTTTATTTAATTAATATGTCAGAATATCAATTAAATAATTAACATAAGGTTTATTTGTCAATGTAATGTGAGTTTAGGAATTAATTAATTAATCAAGTAAGATGATCGATTAGGACCTAGGGTTTAGGTCAGGTCAGTTTGAATTTGATAATTGCCTATTTGATTTAGGACTTAGGTTTAATCAAGATTAGGGTTTCTTGATTAATTGCTGAGATTGGGGGGTCTAGGGTTTAGATGACCATTTTTAGGTTATTATAGAACCAAGGTGTTCTCTTTAGGAAATTGAAGTCATTAATTATTTTTCTCTTCCATTTTGGCACCTAAATTAAAAGAATAAACCAAGACTGGATTGCCAAAGGTCACTTTCTTTATGAAAGATTATGAATCTCCAAAATCTAAAAGATTCTATTGAAGCCCTACCTACAGCAATAATTTAAAAATTAAACATGACTTTTTTTTGGTGATGCAAGATTGCTTGTGATCTAGGATGCTTCTGCACCACTGTACAAAGAAAAGTAGGTGCACTCTTCTTAAGTGTCTACCAATGTTTAAATGGCCAAATCTTTTGGAAGTGTGCATGGATATGACAACCAATCTTTAATGAAAATGATCAACAAAACACATGGCTAACAATTCAAGGCCATATTTTAAATGACTAGTGTGGAAGAACATATCTTAGGGTTTAAAGAGCCTTTGAGTGGTTATATCCCTTGAAAACTACACCAACTTGTTAGCAACAACTTATAAGTGTCAATGAAGGCTAAAAAGTGTGCCTAATATGTTGTAGATAAACCTAGGGATAATTTTAGTGGTGAATATTCACCAATTGGTGAATATCTCTAACCGGCGACCCAGGATTTGGCTAATAATGTGTATATCGGGTTGGCCCTGCGCCTGAACTTTATAAATATTGGGTCGAATGCCCGGGCCCATCGCCCATCGGTTTAAGTAATATTTTCCTTTTCTTTCACAATATCCCCAATCGAATCTAATTTTTGGACACGGTAAATTGAAATTTTTTGCCTACAATTTCCAAAGTTTGTCTTAATCGACGACCTATAGTCACCAATGGTGTTATTTAGAGGAGGCCCCAAATTTGCTTAACATTTTGCCTCATAATTGCCTCCGAAATTACATAAGATGTGTTATAATTACGCGGGCTTCGCCAAATATTTGTATACCTAATACCATATAAGCTTCCTGCCAAATTCACCAAAAAGGATTGGTATAAGTATTTTTGTACGCAATTTGGTTCGGTTGATTCTAATATCTCAATTATGATCGATAGTGAAGTTTCAGACTGTTGAGTGCATTGGCGATTGCAATTGAGGCAAAGGTAAATGATTAATATTTGAAGTGTACTTAAGGGTAAGGTTCCTGCATGTGGGGAAAACCAAGAGAGGCCAGCAAAATGTAGAACCATATCATCGTACATTGGTGGTAGAAAAGTTTATGGCCAAAATCAGGAAGCTACTTCATCACAAGTAGATTTACAAGATTCACAACTTATACAACATATTGAAGAAGGCGGCAAACCTGATGTCTCATATCACGATGAACTTGAAGAATATTTTCAGGTAAATACCCAGAGTAGCCAGAATGATATAATCGACTTGGGTGAGACTGAGAATGCTAGAGATGATGATGGTGCATGAAAGAAGAAAAGAAAATACAATTCAAAAAAGGATAGAGAATCAAAAAAAGATCGGAAGTGGGATTTGTCGAGGAATTTTCATAATGGGCGTCAAAGTAACCATTCATTGAACTAGTGAATAATCCAATTGAAGGTGAGCCTCCAGTAGAATGCAAATTTTCACCATGATAAATAAGAAGGAAAAGAGGTTGCAGCTAAAAATTAACACCATAGAGAAGCATATGGGTAAAGTTTATGAAAATAAAATCATAGATGGAGTTGAAAAACCAGTGATAAGATGGAAAACAAAGGAGGAATCTCAACATATTAGGAATGTAGAATTATTTGAATTTCAACAGAATATATAGACAAAGCCTGCTGAAGTTAAAGGCTCTATTGAAGCTTTTTTTGGAAAAGCAATGGAAGTAGAACAAATGAGAAAAGTTGTTCAGTTAAGTGTTGACTTATATTTTGAGCAGAGGGCGTGCTATTAAAGACTACCCATCATTGAGTGATTTATTACACTTTCTCAAAGTTTGTAACTATTCTAACAGTCATTGGCCAGTAAACAACAAATGAGAATGGGCAAGTTGTCTTGCCGAGGTTGAAAAAGAAGATCAAAAGACAAAAATTGAAGAGTCAAACTTTATTGCATTATCTTTAGATGAAGTTACAACAGTAGATATTACTTCTTGGGTATGCATGCATGTTTATATTGTACACAATATTGTCTGCCAACCTCATCTAGTAACTATTGCTAAAATGAAGGATAATGCGACATTAGAAATTTATTTGAACTAGTAAAGAGTTCTCTAATTGAATATGGAGGTATAGATGACATGACGATTGCCAAAAAGTTGGTGTGTGTTGGAGCAGATGAAGCTTCGTTAATGAAAAACCACATGAGTGGTCTTTGTGCAAAGATGGAAAGTTCTTGTGCACCCTACATTACTAGCATTCACTGCATGGCCCACAGAATAAATCTAACTTTTGGAGTTGTCAACAAGCATGGTCCAGTACAAAAATTGAAGTTTTTAATCAAAGAAATCTACCAGCACTTTGGTTGAAGTCCGTAATGATTCAGGGAATTTCAACACATTGTCGAAGAACTAACTGATGGGAACAAGCTTCTTAAGGATAATGATACCAAATGGATCTTTTTGGATGGACCAACGCATCAAGTTTTTTTAGAATATCCATCATTGCTTGGTCTAATGAACTCAAGTCGTGACGAAGCAAGGCTACCAAAATTTCCTGAACTACTACGAAGGTTAAGTACTGTAGAGACACTCTTAACCTTAGCATGTCTTCTCCCCATGCTAAAGGAAATGAGGAATATAATGAACAAGGCCCAACAAAGAGCTATGTATATTGCAGAATATGCTGTGCTGCGTAAATTGACATGCATGACGCTCGATAATCTCCATCATTTATGTGATGATGTAAAATTTGCCAACTGGTTGAGAATCATAGATTTGGACAATCCTGATAACCTTTTAAAGATCGGTGCAAACGAAGAGCTGTGCAGAAGTACGCAGAGTTGAGATACCAATGCATTAATTTGCCAGGGTCGAGTCTGAGGAACTGAGAAAGAACCCCAGGAAGTGACTATCAAGTGTTACAAGGGAAGACTACCAAGATCGTTGAGTCTGTAATTGCTTCTGTGAAGCACATTGCCTATGATTTGTCCTCACAGATTAGAGAAAGATTCCCTCTAGTTAGACTACTTGAATCCATGGCTATTGTGTTTCCTTGATATTGGAGTGTCAACAATTCAAACCAAAGTGGGAATGCCAGAAACAGTGATGTCAGTGACTCATGTACTGGTACTGGTAGCATTGAACTTGAGATGCATTTAAGAGGAGGTATGAAGAGTGAAGAAAACATAGCGAAGAACCAAGGAAGCTATGAAGTTGATGGCGAGGAATCTGAGGATCTCGATAATGAGATGATGTGGCAACTTAAAACCATTATCGAAGTAGCAGGTCCTAGGTATTTATTAAACTTATTATTGTACTACTGTCTGTATCTTATCGTCAATCATGCATAATAGCATATTCCAATGTCAAAAACTTGAATGTTGTTGATAATGTCATCAATTCTACAATTAATATTGGTTTTCATTTGCATTATTCAACTCATATGGTACAATTCTTGAAGATTTTCATTATTTTTTTGAAAATAGAGCAATTCACCTGATACAATTCATAGAGATTATCATTAATTTATTTACAAATATGATACAATTCATTCATTAGTAGTAGTAAGTACACAACTCTGCGTGATTATGTTTGCAAAAGTCAATACCCAATTCCAATTTCATTACCCTTAGCAAATGACCCTGAATTCACTTTTATAGAAACACAAGAGAAACAATAGCTTCAGGTTTATTTTCCCCATATGAAGACTCAACATCAAAATCAATATCACAACCTCTCTACAACTCTACATTTCTGCATTTGACAGGCCGGTTTAATAAATTAGCATATGCTACATTTATCATGTTCAAAAAAAAAAGTTCAAACTTTAAACTCAATTCAAGCCATTAGAAATAAAATATATATATGATTGAAAGTACTTTCACATACTATGATTGATGAGATGATTCTGTTGATTTGTTTAGTATGTTCCATTCTGCATCATTTGAAAGGTCAATATTTGTCAAGTTATAGTAAATGAGCTGCAACCTCATTAGCCATCCATACTTGGAAGAGTGACTTGAAAGCAATGATCCATCCAACAATGCATTCAAATTTGTCAATGGTTTGATGCAATTTGCACTACCTTCATGAGTTGTGTCCCGATGAAGCTTGCCTAAATTAGACGTCATTGTGTCATCTGAATTTGTTTTTTGTAAGCTTTTCTTCCAACAAATTTTGTTAATGAGTTAGTAGGACTAGGACCAAGATTCAACAAAACAAGACTTATCATTTTGGTTGTTTTTTGATTCATCTTGGCGAGATTTCTCCCATATAAGGCCATAATTTCCTCTCCTTCCCTTAGTTTCTGACATTTTTGAAAGATAGATGTTACCTTTATTGTTACACGAACGCGGTCATGAATTCCCTTGCTTGCCAAATGCCTGTCACTGGTCATGTTGATTTGTTGCAAAATATGTTTTGCAACATTATCTCTCTAACACAGATTTTTGTTCTTCTCAATGTGCTCTTTGAGCTTCCCAAAAACATCTCTAAGACTTTCATTCACTTCAAACCAATCACACAACCTATCACCACTCACCTTTATTTTCCTCCAAATGTCTTATTTTATTTTCTTGACTGTATTTTTTACTTTGACATTCAAGTTGTTTTCTTAAGTTTTAATTGTATTATTTGCCTTCTGTAGCTCTTCTCTCAATTTTGACAACTGGTGTTCACTGTGTTTTCTTATTTCCTCTACTTTCTCTTCCTACTATTTTTCTTTTACCCTCTCATTCTCCAATTCATTATTTAAATTATTGTTTGATTGTCCCGTAGTCTCCACACTTTTATATAAACGTAGTGAGGAGGCTTTTTCATCCTCAAGTTTTTTATTTCTCTTTTCCATTTTTTCCCTCAGAATTTTCAGTTCTTCCTCCATATGTTCTTGTTGTGAAATTGCATCTTTAGAGGAAGAATTTTCGATCACTTTCTATAATTCTTTGCACTTGTTATCTGCTACTTTCTCCTTTGCCTTTTCATTTTCTAGGTCCGCCTGTAACTTTTCTATTTTGTCCACAAGCTTTCCTTTCTCTCTCTCCAACTTCATCACTAAACTGTAGACACTTGGTTGGTCATTTTTGACACATTCCACATTTTTAATTTTGGATAAATCCATTTGGAGGGTGCTAACATGAAATTTAGATGGATCTAACTGACTCTCTGGTAGATTATTATCTCTAGCTGGGGGCATAACAACCATGAACTCCATCATTTCTTTGTTTGGGTCATATGTGGGAAATATCCTATTTGATGCAGGTTTTGCATCACGCGCTACAACAAATGCATCCCTCTTCAATGTCTTAGTATTTTGTCTACTCCCATTTTTTGTTTGTTCAAAATTAGTTACAAAATTATTGTAACAAAAATCTGAGTTTTCTAACACAATTGAATGTTTCAAAGGTGAAATATCACTTGTCATGATGTACTCGAGTCCACCTGTGCTTGCGGTTCTAATAATTGCATCATGAGGATTATTAACACTCTGACCCATTCCTAATCCTATCCCACTGTCACTAGCAAGTGGATTATTTGGACTATTTTGAGGGTTTTGTCCTAAAGGTGTGGCAATTGTTGGACTCACCATTGGCATTGTTTTCATAACCTTTTGCTTCTTTACACTTCCTTGATCTCTGGGATCCACTATTTTCTTGTCCACTCATAATTTCCTTTTCCAACCGCTAGTACTACTCATGCCATCCCCACCAGTGGATGTGGCACTTGATTCAGGTTGAATCTGAGTGCTTGGAAAAGGTGGAACTGGATTTGAAGATGGAAAAAATGAAGGTGCAAGGGTATGAGACTGAGTAGTACCTTATTTTGATGAACTTGATGATTCAAATCCAAGGATTGGTGTCTCACCATGTTTCGGTGGAACTGGTGTGTCACGTGGAAACCAAGGCCCTTGTCCTGCGGGACCCAGACCAACCCAACCTGGAAAACCCATCTTTTCTATAATATCTGCCCCTTTGGTATATTTTTCTTTTGTGGACACATCGACTCCACTAAAAGTTGAATAAACTATAGTAGTTTTGGGAGTGGAATCAGTGGATGTGGGATCCTTAGAAGCCCACTCATACTCATTATCTTCACAATCATCATTGTTGTGATATGCTTCAGTTGGATGCTCCTTATTCCACAAATCGCTAAATATTTGATCCTCTTCCACTTCATAAAGATCTGTAGAGGTCTTTAGCTCACTGAGATTCTTCCTCATTTCCCAATAATTAGAAGTTTTGGTTTGAGTTCAATTACCATATTTACATTGATCCACTAGGTCTGTTGGAATAGATTTTCTAGATGGTTGAGCAAATTTTTGGTAGAAATTATAGGATTTCCTGGGCTGCACTTTTCCTTTCTGTTTGTGCAATGCCATAATTTGTGATGACAATTCTTGTATTGGAATATTATTTTCAGTAGCGTATTTCTCCATCTCTTTTTTGACCTCATCCTAGGATTCCATGTTTTTGAAAATTTCTATCAATGACATACTCTCATGTTGAAATTTATTTGCAGAGTTCCCATTCTCTCTAAGCTTTGTTCCAATTATGTTGAGTGGATCATACTTCTAGTGATCGTCAATATCAAAGAAAAAAATTGTAAAAAATACCTGTGCCACTTTGAATCCTCTTCTCTCAAATGTGAACCCTCCAAATGAGAAAGGCAAGGAAGGAAATATCATTTTATTTTGTCGAACATTAAAGAGTACATCTGTGCTCTCCATCTGTTGTACATATTCCAATGCAAATATCCTCTCTGTCACATGTATTGGAATTTTGTAGGGTTCTACTGCTGAACTGTAAAACCTTAACACAATGTAGTTTTCCATGAAGTACCAGTCAACCAATTGTATTTCACTTCCGAGTTGAATGTAATCTCTACAAGACACATGCAATCTAGGCATTGGAGTGCCTGTATTTTTATGATACATTGGTGCCAAAAATAATTCTACAAAATAGTTGTAGTTCATTCTGTTATCACTCATCCTTATCTCAGGTGTCCATTCATATATTGGATTATGGACCTGACTTTGAAGCTTATTTGTCTGGAATATTGCACGATGCTTTGCTAAAAGAAGATAACACAATTAGGTTGTGAATCTAAATGTATTCTGTGAACCTCTTTTAATCATTAGTAATTGTTCTTGCATGCAATGAACAATGTGCTCAATAAATTAATATTACTGGTTCTGATTCACAATGAATATGAAAAATCAATTCAAGAAATGCTGACACCCACTTCTTTGTTACTTTCTAATCCCAAAAAAAATGCTAGCAAGGAAATAGTATCCCAACCCCATTGCACAAAAATATCATAATCATAAGGAGGCTTATGATCTCAATCCATACTAGATCTGCCTGTTATTCCTCTGATATACGAATGTTTGTGTATTGCATCTAATTTTTCATAACTCCCTGCCAACTTTCCTAGGTCAATGTGCACGTTTGAGTTTTGAGCTTCAAAACCTAGGTCCATCAGACTAGAAAATTCACTCTCAGTTATCGAAAAAATTTCCTCTTGAGTATTTTTATTGACAATTGCTTTTCTATTTTCATCATAATTTTCAGCGCAGACCATGACAATTTCTGGACAAGGGAATACTTAAGGTAACATCATGTGTGTCAACCCAACAACCCACAATGTAATTCTATTTGTATTTGCCTTTACCATGTTGTTAAATGGATAATATTTTGTCTCCTTCATTGGATCTTTCCACTTATTTTTAAGTACAAATCTAATTTCCATGATTCCCTTATTTCCATAGATAACATGATCATAAATACCATGGAATTCATTAGTGAAACCTAGTGTTTTAACCAGTTTGTGGAAGTCTAATATGATGAACTATAACTGATTGAATGTTTGAAGATCTTAAGTTGATGATCTTGTAAGGCATTAAATCAGTTAATGTATTATATTTTCAATGATGTCAACTTGATATAATCTGTATGGTCATGGAGATATTGCCAAAGACTTCAAAGAACCAATGAATCAAAGGCTATGCTATCAGTAATGCATATAAGTCAAGTATTCACAAAGTGACTATATACACCGATGGACTGCACACCGATGGATAGAGTAAAAGAAAAAATTCACAGTGTTACCCGACAAGCAAACGCACAACATTACTGACGAGTAAAGTCATAGTGTTGCCCGACAAGCAAAGCACAGAGTCACCCGACAGACAGAATTACAGTGTTGCCCAACAGACGGAGATCCCGAAGACAACTGAAGTCACACCGACAAAATAGTTAGTTATCACCGATGACTAACTGAAGTATTGACCGACAGAAAAAAGAGTTTAGAAATGACAAAATGCTTAGCTGTCAAGAGCTATAAATAGACTTAACTGATACTTATCATTGTTTTAATTGACAAGATAAAGCTGGAGATAAGTAAAGGATTTAAATCTGCTTTGTCCAATTGGCAAGAAGATCTCTTTGAGATAAAACTACAGTTTTGCTTTAAATCTAATTGGAGAGAATTATGGATCACGCCAAGATCAAGAAAGCTAAGAAACGGTGAATCATGTCTATAAAGAGACAAACCCAATTCATTACAAATTGTGGGGTGAAGAAAAGGAAAAGAAGATGCCGACGAGATTCTGAAGGAGAAGAAAGTATTCATTTGGACCTGATCAACAAGATGAGGAAAGAGCTAGATTTTGCAGACACCGACAAACAGTGAAACAACATAACAGAGCAAAAAAGTGTGGAGCAAAGGTATTGAATTGATTATATTGATCAGAGAGGTAATACACTTACAATAGATCTAAAAATCTACAATTCAAGTTGTATGTGTGAATATATCACTTTAGTGTTTCAGTTTAACCATTGAAGCATCAAGTCTCTTTACTGAGCAGGACTTAAAAGTCTCTTGTAAATGAGATACATCCCAAGGAGTATCAAAAAGTTTGATCATAGAAAGTAGCATTGGATATACCTGATACCTATTGATAGGCCAAGTGAGTGTTTGATCGAGGATGGTAGCATTAGATGCTAGATACTAAGTGACAAACTATCTTTTAAATCCTCTAACAAGGTCACACCTAACAGTGTGTTTGTAACCTTTAACAGGGTTGGCTCTTAACCGAGCTCACTTCAGAAGAGTGAAAACTTGGGGTACCAATCCCAATGATTTTCCCTTAACAGGGTTTCCACGTTAAAAATCCATGTGTTATGTGTTTATGTTTCATTACTTTACTATTTTGCATTTCACATAAGTCATTATGAATTGATCGGTATATTCTAGCTATTTACCGTATTTCGGTAAATAGAAAGACTGCTTATCAGTAAACTTATAGAAGAAGGTTTTACAAAGCATTCTGACAAGTAGTAATTTGTTAAAAGTATTTCAAGGCATTCATCTTGTAGGACTGAATATAACTAGAGGCTTAAAAGTGGTAATAAGTTTTAAAGGGTTGATTTAATAATTAATTTTTTAGGCCACTGATTCACCCTCCCTCTCAGTTATTACTAACAATTGGTATCATAGCTCGTGTTCTTAGAAGGAAGGTTTCAAGACCTAAGCTAAAAATCACAAAATGAACAAACGAGATGTGCCCAAGTTGAACAAAGACAACTTTGTTTCATGGCAAAGCAGAATAAGACTCCACTTATCAGGTATTGGAAATGATGTTACTCAATACTTAGATACTGAATATGTGTTTCCCACAAGAGCACCCATAGTTGAACAAATGAGAGAGACACATGAGCACAAATTCATGATGATAAATCTTGCTTCCTCACTCTCCGATGCTGAATTTGAAGATGTGAAAGCTTGCACAACTACAAAGCAGATGTGGGACAAATTGAAGCTTGTACATGGTGGTGATATACATGTTTTGAGAGCCAAGGTAGAAAGCCTTAGAGGAAATTTTGATGATCTCAGAATGAAAGAAGGTGAAAACATCACACAGTACAACACAAGAATCAAAGAGGTAGTCAATTCTATCTAAGGAGTTGGAGGTGTACTAGATGAGGACATAGTGGTAAGTAAAATTCTAAGAACCTTACTACCTACTTATGCTATTAGAGTATCTGCCATACAAGAAATGAGAGCAGTAGCAAATAGCAATGTTACTCTAGACAATTTGATTGGAAGACTGATTTCATTTGAGATGAACAATTTTGATAATAGTGTCTTACCAAACATAGAGTCTGCATTCAAATCTTCTTTGAGAATAAGTAAATCAATTCATAAATACACTATGAGAAAAGACAGTGATAGTGAAAGTGAAGAAGAAGATCTTGATGAAATTGAAGCACTTATGGCTAGAAGAATGCAAAGAGGCAAAGGTAAATACAAAGGCAAATTACCACTTGTTTGTTTTAATTATAAAGAGATTGGACACTTTGCTGCAAGATGTCCTAACAAAAGAAAAGCTGACAGAAGTAATGATAGGTCATTTGAAAAGAAGTATGACAGAGGTGATTACAGAAGCAACCGACAATCAGAAAGAAGAGATACCTGAGACTACAAGGACAAAGGAAAGAAGGATAGTTACCTAGATAAATGCAAATATGATGATACTGACACTGAATCTGATGAAGACATCGAGATGGTGTTTGTGGCAGTAAAAGATGATTTGGATGATGATGAAGACATCAAGATGGTGTTTGTGGCAGTAAAAGATGATTCAGATGATGATGAAGAAAGGTATGTAGAAACTGCACTCATATCCGAAGTTAGTAAAAATGATGTCTGGATCATAGATAGTGGCTGCACTCACCATATGACCAGTGATAAAAAAAAGTTTGAGACTTTTGAATACTACAATGGTGGTTTAGTAAGAATGGGTAATGATACACCTTGTCCAGTTGAAGGTAGAGGAACATTAATGTTGAGTAACCTGATAAAATGTGAAAATGCTTACTGGGTGAAAGGATTGAATTATAATCTATTGAGTGTTTCTCAGTTGAATAATTCAGGTCATAGGGTAGCATTTGAAAATAAGAAGGCAAAGATCTTCAATGAATCAGGAAATATGATTGGTATCAGTGAGCAGACAAAAGGTAACCTATTCTATCTGAATGATACTGACACCACTTGCTTAATGGCTAGAAACGAAGGCATATGGTTGTGGCACAAAAGATTGTGTCATGTGAACTTTGACAACATGATAAAAACAAGAAAAAAGAGAAATGTAAGAGGCTTCCCAATGATGAGCAAGCCTGACAATATCATGTGTACGAACTGTCAAAAAGGTAAGATGACAAAGTCTAGTTTCAAAAGCAAAACCCATACATCTGATGCCATTCTAAAATTAGTCCATACGGAACTATGTGGACCCATGAGGACAAAGAGTTATTATGGTGATAGATATTTTATTCTTTTTGTTGATGACTACTCTAGAATAATGATAGTAATGTTTCTAAAAGATCAATCTGAAGCATTCAAGATGTTTAAATGGTACAAAGCAATGGTTGAAAAACAAAGTGGTAAAGAATTGAAATGCTTAAGGTCAGATAGAGGGGGGGAATTTATTTAAGATGAATTCACTAAATTTTGTAATGAGCATGGAATCAAAAGACATGTCTCTGCACTGAGAACACCACAAAAAAATGGAATTGCTAAAAGAAGGAACAAATCCATAGTTGATTGTGCAAGGACACTGATGATAGAAAAAGGTATCACCCAAATCTTCTGGAGGGAAGCTGTCAGTACTGTTGTTTACACATTGAACATAGTACAATTGAATAAAGACACCAAAAAGACACCTTATGAGCTATGGTATAGTTACATACCCAATGTAAGTTACTTCAAAATTTTTGGTAGTCAATGTTATATCTTAAAAGATGATAGAAATGGAAAACTTGACTCCAAGAGTGATGAAGGAATCTTTCTAGAGTATTCCACCAAGAGAAAGGCTTATAAATGTCTCAATAAAGCCTCTAACAAAATTGTTGAAAGTGCAAATGTAAAGATAGATGAATTTGCAGAGAAGAATGAAAAGGAAAGCACAAAAGAACCAGAGGACTATAACAGGTTTGTTTACAATGAAGAACCTAGTACTCTACCCAACCAACAATGTAGAGCTCCCGAGAAACATATCATTGCACCCGAGCATCAGGCTGCAAATATCGACGATTAAGATATTGCTCAAGATGATGCACCAAGTGATGGAGAACAAAATGAAGAACACAATGATGATCAAGATGATAGACAAAGATCTAAACCTGTACTTTCCAGATATGTTAGAAGGAACCATCCATAGAACCAGATCATTGGAGATAAGAAGGCTGGTATGAGAACCAAAAGTAAGTCTCTAAACACAAGATGTCTCATTTGTGATTATGATCCAAAATATGTCAATGCTGCACTTGATAATAATGAATGGATTAGTGTTATGAATGAGGAGATTGAGAAGATTGAGAAAAATAAGACATGGACACTTGTACCGAGACCAGATGACAAGAATGTCATCGGTACAAAATGGATATTCAGGAATAAACTGAATGAGAATGGACAAGTCACCATAAATAAAGCAAGACTAGTATGCAAGGGGTATGCACAAGAATAAGGGATTGACTATGGAGAGACCTTTGCACCCGTTACTAGGCTAGAAGGAGTGAGAGTATTACTTGCTTATGCTGCATGTAAAGGATTCAAGGTATATCAAATGGATGTCAAGTCTACATTCCTGAATGAAATACTTGAAGAAGAGGTATACATTGAAAAACCAGAAGGGTTTGTTGATCCAGACAAGAGGGACATGGTATGTAGACTACACAAAGCCTTGTATGGATTGAAACAAGCACTCCAAGCCTGGTATGAAAGACTTCATTCCTATCTTATAAGTATTGGATTTGTAAGGACTAGTGAAAACAATAATCTTTATTTGAAGGAAGATATTGATGCTAACATTTTGATCACTGAGATATTTGTTGATAACATCATATTTGGAGGCAATGATATGCTATGCAAATCATTTGACAATGCAATGAGAAAAGAGTTTGAGATGTCTATGTTTGGAGAGATTAAGTTCTTTCTTGGTCTACAGATCATGCAATAAGATGGAGATATTTTCATTACACAATCCAAATACATCAAGGAAGTGCTGAAAATATTCTAGATGGAAGATTCCAAACCAGTTGGAACACCGATGTCAACTGGATGTAAGATGAAAAAGGAGGACAAGTCATCAGAGGTAAATCAGACTTTGTAAAGTTCAATGATTGGAAAACTCATGTATGTTGTCCATACTAGACCAGATATTGCACATGTAATAGGAATAGTTGCAAGATTTTTTGCTAATCTCAGGGAATCACATATGAGTGCTGTGAAAAGAATCCTAAGATATCTGAAAAATACTGAGGAATATGGCTTATGGTATAGAAGAGAAGGGAAATTTGAACTTAAGGTCTTTACCGACACTGATTGGGCTGGAAATATTGATGAACAAAATAGCACAACTAGAGGAGCATTCTTTATGGGTGATAGACTTGTTACATGTATTAACAAGAAGTAAGGATGAATCTCTCAGTCTACTGAAGAAGCAGAGTATGTTGTTGCTGCTGCAAACTGTTGGAGATTTTCTTCTGTGCAAATAGTTGATTGTATGTTTGTCATTGATGACAACATATAATATACAATAATGTCCTATCACTACAAATATTCTAGAGCCTTACGCATTTATATATATGTTGTAGACATGTTTTTGATGCAATTTTCATACATACAAATTCATATATTTAGTTACAGATGATTTATGTTAATCTGTTTTGGTAGTTACAGTTTCTGGAGATTATCTGTTAAATAGCCAATGTATTTACACTATTTCTTGAGTTGCGCCTATCTTCAGGATATGCGTGTTTATATTCATGTTTATATATGAGTTAATAATGATCATCCAAAGGTGCTAAACATGTTGTAATAGAAGCGTGATGTTTGAGTTAATTTGGTAGAGCCGACTATGTGAAGTGATGCGTCCACTCATCTTGAGTTGCGTGGTCCTAACTTTGATTGCGTGCTTAGTTAAGCCGACAAGGAAGTTTCTGAAGTGTTTCCTATAGCCGTAGTGACCTTATCCTTTTAAAAGATATAAATAGTAGTTCAACTGTGATTGTAAAGAGTGAAAAATAAAGTGAAAAAGAAAAGACAGAGAAGAGCAGAAAGTTAGACAGTAAAAGTTGAAGATTTATGTGAAGAAGTAGAAGAATATTATAATTCATTGGAACTGATCAAGAAAACATGCCTACTCAAATAATTCATTATCAGATATAGTGTATATCTACCTTAAAGAAGGTTGCATCCTTCACCATTTGAGCAGTGAGCTCTTGGACACTGTGTCCTCACCCCTAACAGGGTTACTTGTAAAAGACTCCTAATAGGGTCTGACCTTTGATCAGGTCTCTGTACTTATTACATTGTAAAGATCAACTCCTAACAGGGTTGAAAGAACTTCTAACAAGGATCATTATAAACTAGTACAGTTAATTATGGGTGATAATTCCCACTGGGTTTCTTTTTACCTAATTTGGTTTTCCCCGTCACCAAAATTGTGTTGTTCAATTCTGTGTTATCTTGTTGAGTTTATGTTTAAAGTTATTCTATACTTAATTGGAAAAGAACTGAATCTTGTAGATAAGTGAATCACCCCCCCTCTCAGTTATCTCTTGGGACTATTCCTAACCATTGGCATCAGAGCCAAGTACCTTGGAGAGAAAGCTTAACAGCTTAAGGTAGATCATATGGCATACTTTAGAAAAGAGAGTCCTAAGTTTGATGGATAGAATTATCTTGATTGGAAGAAAAAATGATAATGCATCTATAGTGTGTTGGTTTTGAGATTTTTGAAATAGCCACACAAGAATTTGTTGTTCCCTCTCAAAAAGACCTTGCAAAAGGTGACGCTACTAATAAACAAAAGGATGTTTTCACCACTAATGAAATTGCCAAGGAAGCCCTTATAAGTGCATTATCTGACAGTGAATTCTCTGAGATTAAGAAAGTAGACAAAGCCTACACCATATGAAAGTATTTGGAAGATATTATTGAAGGAGACATCCAAGCAAAGAATGCACGGATAAAGACATGGAAAAATAAGTATAACAACTTAGAGATTCTACCTGAAGAGAACATCAGAGCTTACAATCAGAGGATTAATCAAGCAGTTTCAGGAATCAGAAACAATGGTGGAGAAATTTTAGAGGAAGACATAATGGACAAACTGATGACTACATTGACAGTAGACTATAAGAGCAAGATCAATATCTTAGATGAGACTATGCAATTTTCAAAAGACTTAAAGAGAGAGACTTTGATCAGAAAAATCTCTGCATTTGAGATATCAAGATTGAAGATAGAACCTAAAAGTGAAACAACTTTTAAAGCCTCAGTCCATAATAAGAAATCCTTGAGAAGCAGTAGTAATAAAGAAAAAGAAGAATTGGATACAGAACTAGAAGAAATCATTGCTATAATTTACAAGAAAGAAAGAAAAGGTAAAGGAAAATATGAAGGACAACTACCATTCAAATTTTTTTCATGCAACAAAGTTGGCCATTTTGCATCTAAGTGTCCAACAGGAGTCAAGAAGTTTAGATCATATTACAAGCCCAAATATACTAAGGAATGCTATCATGTTGAAGAAGGTGTAACTAATGATGATTCAGGAGAAGATGAAATTGGATTCATTACGATTAAAGACATTGAGAAAATGCTTGAAGAAATGGACAATGAAGATGAGAAGAAAGCAAAAGAGTTAGCATTAGTTTCCAAAGCAGACATCAGAACTGACTGGATCATTGACAATGGATGCTCACATCACATGACAAGAGACAAAGACAAATTTGTACATCTGGATAGGTACAAAGGTGGTATGGTTAGATTTGGAGATAACACTCCCAAACCTATCATAGGCAGAGGTTCTATCACCTTAGAAGGAAAGAACAAGATAGATGATGTTCTTTATGTCGATGGTTTACATCATAACCTACTAAGTGTTGGACAATTACTTGACAAAGGATATTAGCTGGAATTCAAAGACAACAAGTGCATCATTAACAACAAACAAGGAGATATGATTACATCAGGCTCTAAGACTAAAAGTAATGTCTTTAAGATCAATTCAAAAGTAAGTTGTTTTGTTGCAAAAGTAGATGACGGTTGGCTATGGCACAAAAGATTTTGTCACATCAATTTTGACAACATATTAAAGATAAGCAATGTAAAGGCAGTAAGATATCTTCCTAGTATTACAAGACTTTTTGATACTATGTGCAGGGAATGTGTGATGGGAAAGCATGTAAGGAGCTCATTTAGAAGCAAGCAAAATTTAGCAGAAAACAAATTGGATTTAGTACATACAGGGTTACTAGTTTTTTACTCATGTCAAGGGTTGATGCTGCCTATTTAGTGGCTTTATAGAATATCTTTAGAGGATTTTTCATATTATGAGTGTCAATCCCTAAGTGACCAACTATTTAGAGGAGGAATAAAAATTGCTAAGAGAAAATGCCAATTTTTTTGTCTAGAAATAATGATCCAAAATCTAGAATGCCTAATAAATCCTAAATGCTAAAATAAATCATGCCAAATCTAGAGAATACTCAAATCAAACAACAACTAGATCATGAAAATGCTATGAACTAGTTACAAATTGATCTAATCGATTAATTTTTTTTCTAGATATGCAAAACTTGGTTTTGCCGAAAAAATTCACATTTAAAATAGAAAAATTATGTATAATTCATATGGCCATACATAACTAGTATAGAGAGAATAAAATTACAAAAAAAGTATCAAAGTTTGATGATTTGATGATAATTCTTAGTTGATTGAGGATTTCTTAACTCAACAATGATGTTTTTTAAGCTTTATGCCACACTAATGATTGAGTGAGTGTGGGATTCAACTAACATATGAAGAGGGTTTCATATTATGGATCCAATACCATATTGGAGAAAAACTAAAATGATATTAATATCCAAGAACTTCCACAAAATAAATGTGTATGCAAATTATAAAAAATCTATCATAAAAATGTATAAAAATAAACAACGAACTCTTTGCATATGTAGGAATAGAGGAAGAAGGAAGGTGAGAGAAAAACACTTACTAACCCTCTAATAAGTGTGACACATGTAGAACATATGGGACATGTGCGAGAGCATATGTCATACCTATGAGTTGAGAAATCAAAAACTTTAAGTGAACTTAAGCTAGTGTAGATAGGTCTACTAGGAACTATATAAATATAAAATAGTTAGATTATATTTATTCTTGCACTAACACTAAAAATATTCTAAAATCATAATACAATCTATTATTTTGTGATTGTAATTTATATGAAGTGTAATCAAAGAAACAATAAATTGTTTCCAATACAATGGAATCAAACCATGAGTTGCATAACGTGCAAAATGATATCATTACATTGTTAGCAAGAGACACCGTTATGTTACTTAGTATGTTGTCATTGATGGAAACTACACTCTATTATCATGGTTACCTGACAAGTTATTGAGTTACCGATTATATACTTAGAACACTGCTAAGTATGGATGAACATGACAGTCTACAGGGAGACACTTTGGATAGGTACATACAAATGTTTAAGGGTTATGGTTCGTACAAATAGGATATGATTCTATATCATATGGAGATCATTACCTGATGATCGTAGGTTTTTATGATAGAGTATGGTGGTTTTTGATACTCTATGTATTGGGAAGACAAAGAACTATCTTATGTAGAGTTAGTAGTACATTGGATCGATCATCGATCTTATAAGATCGATGATCTGATTAGTTTTATGGTTATGATTGATGGATCCGATAGTATACTATCATATTTATCTCTAGGAGAGGTTAGCATGGAGATTTAACCGTTATATGATCTTCACTTTGCACGTTACCTGTTGGAGCCGACTGAGTTAATATTTTGGGTTTTTGACCAACTATATAAGATTGAGTTTTGGATGCGATGAAAGTGTGACATGATATGAAAGATGAATGATGTGATATTGATGCAAATATTGACAGAGAAGACAATCATATAGTGATATCCATCAGAGCTTCATTGGAAGTGTATTAGCATAGTTGATGCTATTTGTCTTTAGTTTGGGACAATAAGTCCTATTGATAATTTCATTGTAATTAATCGGTGAACCTGTCTAAGGGTTAGATTACTATTTTGTATTGAGCTATAAGATCTAGGTTGTAATCCTGAATGCATTCCCTCTTATATGTACTATTACCTTTAACATGGTACTTATTACAACAATAATGAGATATTTGTGGGTACCATCCCCATTGGGGTTTTTCCCTTAACATGGTTTTCCTCGAAAACAAATCATAGTGTTATGATGATGTGCATGTTTATCTTATTCTTCTTACTTTCAGCTATTTGTGCTATTAAGTTTTGGTATTGGATTAAGAAAGAAAAAATAATTTTGCATTGATTCACCCCCCTCTTGGTGCTTTTTAAGTCTAACAATTGGTATCATATCCTAGTTCCTTGGAAGGAGTTTAACAACTTGAGAGAGATTTGTTAGGAATAACAATCCACAAGACAACTGAGGGGGGGGGGGGGGGGGTGAATAAGTTGTGATATAGATGATTAAACTTTAAAATTTGTAAGCCAAAACTTCAATGCAAATGATAACACAGTAAATTCCAACACAATAACACAATACTTGTTGTCGAGGAAACCCTGTTAAAGGTAAAACCCCGGTGGGAATTAGCACCCACAAATAATGTATTGAGAGTATAGTATCCCTATTAAAAGATTTATCCATGTTAGGAGCTTATTACAACATTAAAGTACATAGTCCATGTTAGGAGACAGACCCTATTAGGATTCAAGAAAGGTAGTAGGCTCACTACCTAGGCACACTTCCACTAGTACATTTGAGGCCTCTTTTCGACAGCTATGTGTCACTTTTCTGACACTTTCTCATCGGCCTAGAGACAGAGACCAGTGTTGCAGTTTTGGTGTCAGAATTAATGATGGCTGTGCCGTCTATCATTATTGCAATGGTACTAACCATCACAATATGAGCCGGCTATGATGGTTACCATACTTTCGTTACATATTTTTGATGTCACTATTACGACACATAGGCGTTGCATCTTATGTCACTATTACGACACATAAACATCACATATCATCTGTCACTATTATGACACGAAGGCGTCGCATGTTATCTGTCACTTTTTCAGACGTGTGACAAATTTTCTATACATGCGATATCGAGCCGTCAATAATTTTGCGACAGCCCGACGTCGCAAGTATAGTAAATTCGTCGCACATCCTAAAAAAGTGATGTCTAGGTGTCACAATACGAGCCGACTATAATGGTAATCATGTTGTCGTTACATTTTATCTGTCACTATTAGGACACATAGGTGTCACATAATGAGGGTCAAAATTATGACAGTCGTGCAACAAATTTTCTATACATGTGACATCGAGCCGTCAACAATTATCGACGGCTCGACGTCGCATGCATTTTTTTAGTGTCGCTTTAGAGTTTTTAAGAGTTTCTCTTTGTTGCGAGAATAGTTTAACATTCTCTACTTAACAAGGCCAACCACATGAAGGTGGAAGCTCATCTGGCCCCTCCTAGGACACTCTTATGACCCTTTACGACACTTTAAGATCTCTAAGATGTATTCTTAGGGATCGTAAAGCGTCATAAGGGATCCTGGGACACAACAGCTGAGAAACATAAATGTAGGCATCATGGTCATAATTGTTTGGAGACACAACATAATTCAGTGGTATACCTAGACGATGCAACGCAACCACTACTCCTCCAGTTCTAAGTTGGCACTGCACGATCCAAAAACCATAGATAAGGAATAAATTTAGAGAGCGGAGGAGGGCCATAACAACCAAAATAATATACCTCTGCCCTCTAAATTTATTCCTTATCTATGGTTTTTGGATCATGCAGTGCCAACTTCAAACTAGAGGAGTAGTGGTTGCATTGCATTGTCTGGGTATACCACTGAATTATGTTGTGTCTCCAAACAATTGTGACCATGATATCTACATTTATGTTTCTTAGCTGTTGTGATATCTATATTTATGTTTCCCAGCTATCGTGTTTATGTGCATGTTCTTTATGTGTTTGGCTTCTCTCCCTCCTCCACAATAAGATTTTCCCACTCTGAATTGAGAATGCACGTGCAACTGCGTAGAATATATAGTGTTAGAAGGCCCCAAATGGGCATAAATTCAATGTTCTCCTGGTTGTTTATAAAATTTGAAACAACCAGAGAAGAATGTTTTATAAACCACTGGCGCTGCGTGGAACTACATAGGATCGTCACCAAAGGGGGTTTCAGATCAAAGAACTCCCTTTCACTTAATAATTATGAAGCCATCAATGGTATACTAATCATTTAGCATTGTAATTTTTCATTGATGGCTTCAAATTACCAAGCAAAAGGTGTACAAAAGACTTAGCAGCCTCCAGAGCCTTTTCCTTGGATGCATTATACCCCTTTTTCTTGACGGATTCATCTTCTTGCTGAAGAGTTCAACTGGAATTTTACCTGAAAGTTTGTTTAGGTTGAAGTAAAAAGGGCAAATCTCTTATAAAAGTATTGGTATAATTTGGATAGCAAGGATCACCCAACAAATAAAACAAGAATGACAACAACACAACTTAAAAGTAGAAGACATACAAACATGTCTAGTGATCATATTGTGTTGAAGTTGGCGCCTGATGTTGCTGCAACGAATACAGACAATAAATTTTGCACACTGCCTGATGTCGTTGAAGTGTTGACCCGGGGTTGAATCTAGTATGCTCCTGTATGATCCAGAACCTGCAAGGAAGGTCAAGATGGGGTTAGATCCAAAGGATCTAAGCAATGCATGGCACCCTATTACTGATCCTCATCTATAATTATGCATGTGCATAGTCAAGCCATACACTTCTCCTTGCCTCTCTATTTCCTGCACTTGTATATACGGGTACACAACTAGATGCATGGTATAAAATTCATAGTTTATTACATACAAGATCATAAGATAAGCTACATCAATAACTTAGCTAAATCAATCATAAGGTATTTAAAACTAGTATCGTAAAGAGATGCAAAATATGTAAAATATTGTTAAGGGGTGGCAAGATCAAGGAAGAACTCAAAAGTACAAGACCTAAGGGCCAGACCTAATGCCTCAGGGGCTCATCATAGATGGCCTTGCCTACGTAACTCACAGAGACATTGTAGTTTAGGTTTAAATTTAAAACCAATCTTTTAAAGGATGGTAGAAGTGGTATCAATCCTCTTTATCCAAAGGGTATCAATGGCATTTCTCTCTTCAATGGAATCGAGGGTGCAGAAGTTACTCTGCATCGTTTGGGTATAGCACTCAATTTCTATACCAAATCGATGAAGAGCAACATTCTGCACCCCTTATTTGATTGAAGGTAGATGACATTGATCCCCTTTTGATAAAGAGTCTTTAAGAAAGATAGATGGTATTCTATCATTTCTACCTAAAAGGAATTACCAAGGAAAAAAGAGAAAGCAATAATTAGTAGTGTCCAAAAAAAGAGGCAAAATCACAGCAGCATAATGCATAAGGATATTATGTTTCATAGTTGTCATGTTTATATGCATGTTTAAGGAAGAACTCAAAAGTACAAGACCTAAGGGCCAGACCTAATGCCTCGGGGGCTCATCATAGATGGCCTTGCCTATGTAACTCACAGAGACATCGTAGTTCAGTTTTAAATTTAACTTTAACAATAAACAATTAGAGCTACATACAACTGAATACAACATGACATGGTAGTAATGAATAAACCACCCTTGAAGAGAGAGATATGGTACTTTTTCAATGTAGAAAGTGGAAGTAGTTATTGGTCAATCTAGATCAATTAGGTCCACTACAACCTCATGAGATTGAGCTTGTGTTTAGGCTATGATAAGGAATTCACACGTGTCTGTGGTAGGATAGAGCATCTATGATCCCTTGGAAATGCTTTCCTAGTAGTAATGGTAGGATGTCATATTTATGTTCTGAAGCTTCTTTATCCAAAGGGTATCAATGACATTTCTCTCTTCACT
>MU222992.1:494501-521767 GCA_018584345.1 Thuja plicata | reverse complement strand
TTGGGATGGGTTTGAACCCATGGTCAAGGTGGTTGAGGTAGGTTAGGTTAGGGGTTTAGGGGAATATTAATGAAATGAATTATATTAAATATATTCATTCAAAAATAAGAATATTAATTATTTAAGCATTTTATTGCTTTAGATAATTAATTAAGACTATAGCCAATTAACTAGATTAATTTAGGTTAGAAGATAGGCTTTTTGCAAGTGATTAGATATAAAAGGGATTTATTTAATTCCTCTTAAATTAATTACCTTATCCATGTATTGATTTGAAATGTTTTGATCTAAATTGATTTGATTTGATTGGCTTAGGCGATTAATAGAATTTAGTGATTAGATCACTTAGGAGATTAATCTAATTTGAATGAATTATGTCAGTCGATCGAAGAGTTTTCTGAACATAATTGGGGGTATGATCACACTTAGGGAAAATAGGGTCTATGGTCAGAGAAGACCAAATCCAGGTGGTTACATTTTCCCCTCTTTGAATTGATGTATGAGAAACGCATTGATTCAAAGAAAGTTTTTGATTTTGACTTCATAAAGATTGAGAATTTCGCTCATGATCGAACGAAATGCCTGATGAGATCAGTCTCGTACTTGATTGAAATAAATTGATAGAATTGAATTTGAACTTGGTTGTCGTCCAAAGGTCAATAAAAGATCTTAAAGATACCAATTCTGAACTTGGTTGTCATCCAAAGATTGATAATACTAATTCCAAACTTGGTTGTCGTCCAAAATTTAGTATTAAGCTGCCAGGAGGTTAGTAAGAATTTTTTTTTTTTAAATGAGGAAACAAAAGATATCCAGCTTATGAGAACCAAAGATTTCTATCCAACAGTTCTGACTTAGTCAAGGAAACTCTCATGCCCCTAGTTGTTTGATAATGAAGTAAATTTTAATGTTGTTTCAAGAAAGAATTTGACTGATGATAGTGTGATCATGCCCCCTCAAGAATGAAATCAAAGGAAAGAAATGAAATCCTTCTATTGAAATGATGTATCACTTGCATGCAACGGGCAGGTCAAGAAAGAATAGATTTAAAAGAAGTGAAGAAATGGGGTGTGTTTAAGAGTAAACACAAGAGAACAAAGTTAATTACATGAAAATGTGAGTGGTGAGATTGATAAAATGATGTCGGACCAAGATTTTTGATGAAATGTGCAATTTGACAGATTTTCAGAAAAAATGGAGCAATTCTGCATTTTCAGGAGCTATCGTAAAATTTTTACTATACTACATAAAACACCTTAGGAACCTTTGATTTGGTTCCTTATTGATCAAAAAGAGAGTAGAAATGGAGTTTCAGTTGCCTGGGAGGAGTTTCGGAACTCCTAAACAGCTCAAAAGACCAATATATAGCTCAAAAATTGCCATTTTACTATTCATTTTCACTTTTTCCCATAGTAAATTTGAGAGCTCTATAGAGAAGATGGTGGTCCCAGTTAGGAAGCATCATTTTGAGCTCAGTCATCGTCATCAGCGCCTGATCGATTATGCACCTCTGGTAAGTACTCGCAAAACTACCTCATGAATTTTGCAATTTAAAATTTTATGGATTTTTATAGCTTGTAGAGCCTTTTGAATTCTAGGTCGCATCTGGGATTCTGGATCTCACCCTGCTAAACCCGCGTTGTATCTAGTATTTCCTGGATCGCATCCTGTTTTCCCATATTTTTGCATCTCATCCAGTATTGCCTGGATCGCATCCGGTTACTCTATTTTTAGCTTAGTTCAGGAGAAGAAATCCAGTTTATGTCATATCCCCCCTTTTTAGGATCATACCCTATTTTTGGGGTCACATCCAGGATTTCTAGGATCGCACCCCGTATTCTCAATTGCATCCTATTTTTCCAGGATCAAATCTAGTAAAAAGATGGCACTATGTATATCCAGGATCACATCTGGGTTTTAGACTTAGAATTTGTGCAAATTGTGAACTATCTTTTCTCTGTGGACCTTGATTCACTTAGCTGACTTATGTTTCTGCATTTGTGTCATAGATAGGACACTGATTTATCTATTATTTACTAAAAATAGGTTGATTTTGAGGTAGTCGCATTTTGACGTACATATCTGGGGCACATGCTTGCCTTGGCCAGACTTTTGTCAGATGATGAGCAAGAGGTAGTGGTCCGTTGCAGATTACAATCCTTGATTGGTTTACCTGATATAGGGGTAAATAAGGGGCTATTGACTTCTCTTGCCGAGAGATGGCACTTAGAGCACAACACCTGCCATCTCCCAACTAGGGAGATGATAGTCACTCCCGAGGATGTATGGCACATACTGTGAGTTCCAGTAATTGGCCGTGAGGTGTGCTTTGAGTTGACTTCTACCATAGCGATTAGTGTAGCTCATCAGTATTTCCACGATGATACCATTGATCGGAGATACCTTTCATGGGATTACATGTGCGATCTCTATGATATATTATCTGTATATTTAGTAGGTTTGATTGGTGGCATCCTGATGCCAGACAAAGGACAACATGGATTCCTCATAGGATGGGTAGATATGTTGGAGCAGATGGTTGTCTCAAGATAGAGATTTGCATGGGGCAACTGTATTTTGACCCATATGTACCGAGAGCTCCACAGGATTGTTTATCATTATGCTCGGAGCATGACTGTGGGCATTTTGATTCTTCAGATCTGGGCCTAGGAGCACATCCTAGTGACATGACCCATTGTAGATAGGCAACGAGCACTTGAGTATCCTTATGTTTATATGTACATCGGTCTTATCCAGCAGCCCCATCTGGGCAAGGTAGAGTACTGGCAGTGACTTTTTGATGATATGACAGAGGTAGTATGGTGACCATACTTAGACTGTTAGGAGTGGACCTTGGATTCTAGACAAGTCCCATTTTTATTTCAGAATAGGTACCTTATCAGGAGGACCAGATACATTGTAGAGCGGTTTGTACACACTCGAGTTTTGAGATAGTTCAGCTGATGACAGAGCATGACCTAGGATGTGACTGTTTATGTGAGAATCCGTGATGAGGCACCATTGTGGGGTTCCCAGCTTAGTTATGAGACTATCCATTAGGAGATCAGAGACATGGTTAGAGTTGATTGGGATCTTTGCCATAAAGTTGCAGATATAGGCTGTTCAGATGGGTATGCTGTAGAGCTACTACAATATCCATTTCCTCAGTTCACAGTGCATGAGGAGGCCATTCCTCGTATAGAGGATCTGCTAGATTATGTTTTGGATAATATAGATTATGATTTGGATGATTGTCCCGCTAGAGGGAGAGGAGGAGCACAGAGAGATAGGGGTGCCAAAGGAGGATGAGATGGAGGTAGAGATGGAGGTTGAAGAGATGGTAGGCACCTCTTCTAGATGAGAGGGACGGTGGTGGAGATGATAGGGGAGGTGGAGCTATGGGTGGCACTGCAGATGTGGCCAGTGGTAGTGGAGAGGGTCACCATACCCACTTTAGATTTGTTTCTCCCAGGATGGACCCAGGGCCATTACTTACGGGGGAGCAACATAGACAATAGAGATAGTAGTAGCAGTAGAGGCAACCAGGGAGATCACAGGATAGACCTTCAGGATAGGATTCTGGCAGGGGTTCTGGCAGAGATGGAGACCCACTATCTCAGTGTGAGTAGGAGAGAGAGAAACTTAGAGCATGTATTACCACTTTAGAGGTTCTATTGATATATAGGGATGCACAGATGGAGTGACTCTGAGTAGAGAGGGATAGGCAGGGTGATATGCTCAGAGCGGAGAGAGATACCTAGGCTCAGATAGCCACTCACCAGTGATAGAGAGCAACCTATTACTTTGATTTATACCATGTTGCAGTTCCAGAGGGCCAGAGAGCACTTTCTTATTCACAGATTGCCCATCAGTCTGAGGGGGCCATGTCGCCTCCACTGCTATTTGTACCACCACCTCCTCCTCCTCCTCTAGATCAGGGAGAGGGAGGAAGCTAGAGATGATTCTGTATTTTGTCACACATTTATATTGTATATCTGGATCCTTCTGAGATCTTTCTTTTGTATGATGACATATGGCATATATATATATATATATGATTCTTCTTGTCATTTTGTTACTTTGATATGCTGATACTCTTTGTGGAGACTTGTGCCATGTTGTTGATCTTTGTAGCATGATGTTTTGATATATATATCTGATGCAACCGTCTCTGATTCTGACATGATTCATGAGTTCTCTTTGCTTTGTTATATCGCACATGTGATTGTATCTTGGTCTTATTTTGAGTTAGATTAGATGATGACATCATTTATGCATTTGGACTTATCACTGATATAAATATGCTTCAAATGATACTATGTAAATATGAAAAATGTATGGTTTTGAGTTTTTCTTGTGCAAGTAAAATGTATGGATGCACTTAGGATGTAGAAACAAATGCAATCTATAAAATGCTTTGTTTTGTATTTTTCTCCTGTTTCATTTTATGGATGCAAAATGTATGCTATGGATGTGCA
The DNA here is from genome assembly GCA_018584345.1 of Thuja plicata. Classification (NCBI taxonomy): domain Eukaryota; kingdom Viridiplantae; phylum Streptophyta; class Pinopsida; order Cupressales; family Cupressaceae; genus Thuja; species Thuja plicata. The sequence continues at coordinate 517,289 of MU222992.1, read as the reverse complement.
ACAATATAAACATCAGTAATATGGGATTTTTTTTTGTAATTAACTTGGATTTAGAAGAAAAATGGAAATCATTTTTTAGCTCAAATTCCTTATGCTTTTTCTTCTTTCAAAATGCATCATGCAATCTCTAAATGCAGCTATATGCAGAATCTTAGGACTTGTCACCATTTGGCAGTTTTTGTAACATTTTTATCATCATTGGGCACTTTTTGGAATGGATAATATTGGATAGTACAACCATCACCAATACCCAATGATACTATGAAAGTATGAATACTATGTTTTATTGGATGAAATGTCGGAAATAGACTTAGGCATCAAGGAATAGAAGCCATGATAACAAAATAGTCACCTTCCTTTTACTACATCATAATCTGTGTAAGGAAAGATATTGAACCCGCAATGACCTTGAAAATTCATATCCTTGGGTACATTATACTTCATATACCTTAGTGAGAACCTAAGTTTTAGAAAATAGACAAGGAAATTTTTCCAACCTCACCGTAGTTTACACATAACAAAGATCGAGATATATGTGGCTATCCACTCATGGCGACAGCTCTTACCATAAACATCCAAGTTAGGTGAAATGTATAGGATCATTTGGAACAATCACCATATGTAGAAAACCAAGAAAATGTTATGCCCCCATCCTTGTGACTCTTTGTCTTTGCGTAGACGTCACGAAGTAACTCAGAAGACATAACAACTATCAATTGTGAATCAATCAAATAAAATTTATAACTGCTTAGATGCCCCCAATGAAAACATCATGGGTATATAAAAGAGTCATAATCAAACCAAGATAAAGCCGTGTTTAGGTAGTATTGAGAAATACAATTGATTCATTTTTTAAGCGCAGTAGAGATTCATCAATTAAAAGTTTGGGATTCAAGCAATATGTGTTCCATGTCTGTGTATAAATTTCTTCCTGTTTACAATCGAATGTAGGTCTTAGGAACACCATTCATGTTAGTGCAATGTTTGTACCAACCTTGTTTCATGAAAGTGACAGTTTAGTGAAAACATTGAGAAGCATTGTGTTACGAGACAAACCATCCTATGATGACCTAGAAGACACAACCTATCATACTAGAAAAGGTGCCCTCAGTGCAAAATGACTTGACCCTAAGATAGAAATATAGACAAATCCCAAGCAAGGACAAGAATTTCGTAAGGAAACAAGGCAAACTCTTAGCATAGGTGCAATCGTGAAGGTTTAGTATTAGTAATGTATTGATAAATGGAGCACAAAACATAAGTGACGCTTGACTGCAAGGTTTTCACCACTTGGCAAAATTTTTTATTCCTTTTGCTACCAGGATGCCCGTTTTACCAGGTTGTCATCAAGGCACTTTTCTCTTTTTCAATTTTTTTGCTATTTTTGCTTTTTTGAATTTTTTTGTAGTATCAAGGCGCTTGTTTGCCAGGTTTTCACCAAGGATACCTTTCTTCAGGACTTTTTCCACTATTTTTGGATTTCTTCAGGATCAATTTTCTAATGTTTTTGGTATTTTTAGAGAACTATTTCACTGTACAGGCTCTACTAGCCGAACATCAAGCCTAGAACTGCTTTAAATGTAAAGTATTGATAGGATTTGGAAGAATGTCTCTCTCAGGTGTAGCTAGTTGATAAGCTCCAGTCCCAAAAGTAGTAGTGATAACATAAGGTCCCAACCAATTAGGTTCAAACTTTCCTTTCTTCTCTTTGTTAGGTTGGTTCTTAGGATTCTCCTTTAGGACGAGATCCCCCACTTGAAATTGGTGTGGTTTAACCTTATTATTGTACCCCTTGGACATGCATGTTTGGTACACCTTTAGATGATCAAACGCCTGTTGCCTGCGCTCATCAAGTAAGTCTAAATAATTCACCCTATCAATGCGACATTTCTCATCAGTAATAAGACCTTGTAAAGATATCCAAAAAGATGGGATTTCAACCTCAATAGGTAGTACTGCTTCAACGCCATAGACTAGGGAAAATGGCATGGCTCTAGTTGGTGTTCTGATGCTTGTTCTGTAGGCCCATAATGCTAGATTTAGTTGTAGATGCCAGTCTCTACCAGACTTACTCATAGTTTTGTGTAGGATCTTGAGAATATTAGATGCCTCAGCCTGTCCATTACCTTGAGGGTAATAGATTGAGGAGCAGTGTTGGGTGATGTAGAATTGTTCGCAAATATCATCAATGTCTTGGTTTTTAAACTGGTCGTCATTGTCTATTACAATTGAAGAGGGTATCCCATATCTACAGATAATGTAGTTCAATATGAACATAGCCACCTATTTTCCAGTGGCTTTGATTAATAGCATAGATTTGACCCACTTTGTGAAATAATCAGTGGCCGTAATGATGAACTTGTGTCCATTTGAAGAATTGTGATATATTTGTCCAAGCAAGTCAAAGACCCATTGTTGAAATGGCCAATGTGTAATGAAAGGTATAAGTTCTCTGGCAGGAGCATGGATGATATTTCCATGTGTTTGACATTTATGACATGTTTTGGAAAATTGAATAGCATCTTTTTCCATGGTAGGCCAGTAATAGCCTACTCTGAGCAGTTTCTTTGCTAGTGAAAAGTCGTTTGAATGTGATCCACATACACCTTCATGGAATTATTTTAATGTGTGGTCTGACTCTTCAAGTTCTAAACATTTAAGAAGTGTACCTTTGAGACCTCATCGATATAAGTTATTAGTTATGAGGACATAACATGATACTGTCCTAATCAAGGCTCTTTTTTCATTTCTTGATAGATCATTGGGAATGGTTTGGTCAGTTAGGTAAGCAATGATATTAGCATACTAAGATTGGTCTTGGGTGGTTAAAGAATAGATTACTTGGTATTCAGGGGTATCAAAGGTGGGATAGGATAGTTCTTCCACCAAGAAGTCATAGAGGAATTGAGGTTCCTCTAGTTGTAACATGGACGCCAATGTAGCCATAGAATTTGTAGCTTTATTCTTACTTTGTTCTCTATTCTAGGGATTTGCTGGAATGTGATAAAGACAAAGTACTTCTTTAAGTACTTCTTAAATCATCAATACGAGTGCTCCTTTCCTTGGATTTAGCTAAGGTGTCATCCATGTAATCCTCCATGTTTTTATGCATCATATCGTGGAATATAGTAGTCATTGATCTTTGATATGTAGCACCGACATTATTTAACCCAAATGGCATGACATTCCAACAAAATGTGCCCCATGCGCATGTAAAAGTGGTCTTCTCTTGACCTTCAGGGGCAATTTTAATCTGATTATAGCCTGAGAAACCATCCATTAATGAATACATTTGGTAGCCTTTTGTGAGGTCTATGATCATATCAATATCAGGTAGGGGGAAGTCATCCTTACGACATGCCTTGTTTAAGTCCCTGAAGTCTGTACATATCCTGATAGATTTATCAGATTTAGAAACTGGGACCACATTGGAGATCCATCATGCATATGCAATGACTCAGATGAATCCAACTTTCAACAATTTCTCTAGCTCCATTTTCACTAGCAATGCAACATGAGGATGCATCTTTCTAAGTTTTTCTTTCACGGGTTTGATCTTGGGAGCTATAGACAAGTGGTGCATTATCAATTCAGGATCTAGTCCAGGCATATCTGTATAAGACCATGCATAGTTTATTTTCTTCTCTTTTAGGAACTCAGTGAATTGTATCTTTTCCTCTTCTGACAAAGATTGTGCTAGGTGTATTATTTGAGGAACTTCAACTGTGCCCAAATTAACTGGTTGTGTTGGTTCTATAAAAAATGAAGACCTTTGTTGAAAGTGCTCGGGGAGGATATCAAGAATCTCATCTTTTGGTGCCTCTGAGAGGTTTTCACCATCGGATACGTCTTTTGTTTTTACTATTTTTGGATCTCACACTGCTACAACGTGGTTTTCACTGTCAGTCCCCTTTTTCTTTTTATTTTTCAATTTTTGACTGAGAAACTTGATATCCTCATGTGACATGTTCATGCTCCTTGCATTGGTGGAAGAAGGGTAAGGTTCACAAGCATTTAGATAGCAAGCCAAGGTGTATTCATTGGGAAAGTCAAGGATAGGAGTAGGATTCATACTAGTCCAATCAATTAGGTCTAGGTTTATTAAAGATAAGGAGTCAGGTTCTGGGAGGGATAGCATCGTGTTAGCATCAAGAATATTAACTGACATGACATGTCTTGTTAAGTTAAGTTCTTCGATGTTTAGATCAATAAGAGTTAGATCATCATTAAAAGGGTTGTTGTTAGTAATATGTGGACCAAGCTCTAGTGACTCATCAGTAGAAATTTCATCATCATTTATCTATAAAAGGAGGCTTCTTTCTTGTCACCTCTAAAGTTCTTCTAGACTTATGAGAACACCAGTCTCTCCATCAATGATTGGGGGAAGGAACTCTTCCTCTTCTGTAGGAATATCAATATTGTTGGGAGTAGTATTAGAATGTTCGTTGGGTGCTGATGGAGCCACAAACATGTGAATCAAATCTATTTCAATGTCCTCTATGGTGACAAATAGCTCATCCCATTCATAATCATGAGAGTCTGTTATTTCATCATCAGACCTATTTAAGAATTTAGCAATAGTTACCTGATGTACCCGATTAGCCACCTGTGGATCAAAGTGTGGTAAATCAAGGAATGTGTGATTGTGACTAACTGCCCCCAGTTGGGATGTGAATCTTTTTTTCAGGGTGTGTTCTCCATAGCCATTGCTATCAATGGTACCTTTGGATCACTTATGTTGTGTCTCCTACCTCTTGAATAGGAGCTCATGCTAGCAAAGGTATGTGAATATCTTGTGGTACCTCAAAGCTTGGTACATAGAACTCTCCTTGATAGTTAGGATTCTCTATGCCAACATGTAATAACCTTTTGTAGGACCATTTTTCTAGCTCTATTTCCTCTATTTCATCACTCCCTTTATCAGAAACTAGACTATCCCTTGAAGTAGGGTCTTCAGATTTATTATTGAAGCCTAGCCCTATTTTATCTTTGGTACCCCTGAATTCCACATGTACAAGTTCAATGAGTCCTTTCCTTTGTCACCTAGAGGCCCTTTTCCTTTGTATCTCATTTTTTTGAGGAGGTCGTATCCTTTACCATACTATTCTAGGGATATTTCTACATTTTTGACCTTAGCTTCCTTTGGTTCTCCTTTGTAAAGCCAATCCAAGATTGCATGTTCTTCTATGTTATCTAAAGAATATGTGGATGCCTTAACCATTCTAGTTGCTTTGTGGATTTCTAGCTCTTCAGACGTGGTAGGTTTGAAAGATGAGGAGGGTCTTCCATAGAATCTTGGTGATACTGGTAATTCTGTCAGTGACGGAAACATGTCTAGCTTGTATTCTCCCATACCTATTTCTTCAAGTTTCAAGGTTTTTCCAAAAAAATTCATAACCATGTCCTTGGTAGTCTCAGGAGCAATTTCATCCATAGCTTCCTTGTTATGTGAAATCATACTACCTTCCTTGCTATTGTTGCAAGTATAATTAGCATCTGTAGGAATTGTTACTTCCACCCCATTATGTGCGAATATGATACACTGGTGGTAAGTAGATGGAACAACTTGTATTTATTGGATCCAAGGTCTCCCCAATAGTATGTTGTAATCCAGGGGTAGATATAGAACTTGACATATGACATTCCTTTCAATCAGTCTGACTCTGATGGGTAGAACAATAAGACCTTTAGAGGATCTTTCTTCCTCATCATAAGCTTTGATAGTGATTTTTATTCTAGAGTCAATGGTCTGTTTTGAAGGACCCAGTTTCCTGAAATTAAGGGTACAAATATTCAATCTTGCGCCTCCATCTATCAATATGCGTCTAACATAGGATTTATGAATGAGGACTTCAATATGAAGGGGTTGATTATGTGGATGTGTCAATGATTTACCATCCTCTCCAGAAAAGGAGAGATAATGTGGCGCTTAGATGTGATTAACCATCGCTTGGAATTTGTCTATATCAAGGTCCTTTGGTACATTTGCGGCATGTAGGGCTTGTTCTAGGATTTCCCTATGCACTGTGGATATTTTAAGCAACTCAAAAATGGAAATTTTAGCAGAGGTTCATTGCAGTTGGTCCACCAAGTCATACTTTGTTGCAAGAATAGTAACCATGTGTTTTGTTGCTAGTTTGGGGATAGTAACAATAGGAACCTTGGACGTTGATGCTGATTTTGGTGAGGAATTGGGTCCTTTGATCGTGACTCATGATTGGCTCCGAGTCACCGCATTCGATTGGAAAGATGTGTCTTTAACACCTTTGATTGTGACCACATTAATTGATTTAGTTTTAATGTCTAGCATATTGATCACGTTATCGTTATTGGAGTAGGTGTAGTTTACTTCATTACCTTTTCCTTTAGATGCTTCCCCTTTCTCATAGTTAGGGAATGGTTTGTTAAATGCTATATGATCTTCATTGGTAGTGTGTCCTTCCACTTTTATCTTTCCTCCTTCAATAAGGTCTTGGATAACATGCTAGAGTTTAAGAAAGTTGTTAGTCTTGTGTCCTTTATTTTGATGAAAGACACAGTAAGAATTATCATCCCACCATCTTATTTTGACCGCTGGTTCCCATGGTTTGGAATTTGGGATTGTGAGAATTTTTTTTTCTAATAGTGTCTTGAAAACAATTTCAAGAGGATCTCCCAAAGGATTGAATGTTCTTTGAGGTTTTGAAGTCCATGGCCGACCCTTTCTATTATCATTGTTTGCTTTGGCTATGGGGTCATTACCTTGGAATATTTCCTTTCTTGCATGTTGTTCGTTAGATTGAACACCTCAAGTTTAGGAACAATGTTGGATGCATCTAACACTCCATCATTAACAACATTTTTGTTTTTGTAAGATCTAAAATTGGTGTTGAACATGAGCTCTTCTAGATGATAGGAATTGCATATGAAAAGAGACCCTAAGTCCAATTTTATTCTAACACACTTAATTATTCTGATAAAGAATTGAGAATACTTGTAAAGAAATAAGGAGTAAAAGAAATAAGGAGTAAAATACCTACCTCATATCATAGAAGATCTGAAGAATGTTGTTTTATGGGGTCTATTTTATGTTTCTGGAAAATCTAAAGTATGATCCGGAACCGGAACGCAGAGATGAACAAAACTTAGAAATATTTTTTTTATCGACATCGTCTTATGAAAAAGGTCAACCTTGACCCACTAATCTAACCCCTGACCCAATAATATCAACCCTAACATGTGCTACCTTGATAGAAAATCTATTTTCAGATCCCAATACTTCACTGAAAAGGGTATCCAAATCTGGTCTCAGATCCGCTATCCTGTACCTGTAACTCCCGAAAACAACACCTGCAAATATCTGAAAAAAGGGTTTTGGGGTGGCTATATAGGGTTTTTACTTAGTTAAACCCCCATTTTGGTGATCTCCACCTCTATGAATAGCCAAATATAGAATGTATGTATGTGTGTGTTTGCTCTTTGAATATGCAATATCAAGATCTAATCTTCTAGATTAATAATCCTAACATAACATGGAAATGAGAAAGTAATGCATAGATTTTAATATGATAAAGAAAGCATACCAAGCCCCCAAGGCTAAAGTACTCCTACCAATTCACAATCTATAATTTCTACCCCATGATAATGTCCTTTTGAATGAATGCTTGAATGTTGAGAATGGTAGATCTAATAGAAAAGAGCACCTTCTTGCTTCAATGAAGATCTACAATAGCTTGTCCATGAAAATGCTTGAATGTATCAACATGTACTCATATATTTTTCCTTCTATATAATCCTCTTGCTTATTTTCATCATCATTGCATCATGTCATCTCCCGATTTGATTTCATGATCAAATGAAGGCAAAAGAGAGTGTTTATATAGAGATCTCAATATAGGTCTCCTAGGTCAATGCGAGGGACCCAAATTCAAATTTCACCTTGAATTATGGTTCAATAATAATCACCAACCAAGGAGGGAATTAATTAAATCAGATATCAGAGAAAACACTTTCGCATCCAAACCCGGGGACCTATTTTAAGTTTAGAACCCCGATAAGCTCGAGAATTGAAAGCGGGGACAAACACCTGACAGAGGTCTATGTCAACCTCACCCTTGACCTAGGTCAAGGTCAAACTCACCCTTGACCTAGGCCAAGGTCTAACTTGACCATGAACTAGGTTAGGTAGGTCAGGGTCAAACTTGACCCTGACCAAAGGTTCCAGGTAGGTCACCCAGTGATGTTTGTGAGATTCCCAGATCAACCGGGGACCTAGGAAGGTGATGGAACATTCCAGAGTGCTAGGAAGAAGACCTAGAGGCCTAGAGAGAGTATAATGAGGTATAAGAGGGCCCACATATAGGTCCTACCTAGAAAATAGAATCATGGAGAGGGAAACCAAGGAGAATCCATAAGATCCCAACCCTAATTTCACCTAATCATGAAGAATCAAACACAAATGCATCCTAAATGCAAATATAATATGCAAGCATGAAAAATGAAGGTGCTAAACATACAAAAATGGAAGTGCTTCCATTTTAAGATGATACATTTAGCCCCCACTTTAGCTTAGTTATGACACTAGGTGAGTATGTAAGCTAAAGTAAGAAAACATCAGAAAGTAAAAAGGATATAGCCAAGTCTCAATGTAGAGATCCTGCAAGAAGCCATTAGTATCTGCAACCTGCAACACAAAGTTAATGAAAGATCCATATATCACCTAAGACTTACTAAAATTATCTTAAGAATTTTATAAATCCCCTTATGCCCCCCCATGTTTCAGATTACTTCTTTTTGAAAGGTGAAACAGGGTGATAAGGTAAATTCTATACATTGAATATGTAGTTTATTGAAAATTCTTTTCCTAAACTAGTTAGAAGGTTCATAAAACTTCCTAAGATGACTCAAGAGGTTGGGTATCTGAATCATTATTCCATTGCTTCTGATGGCACTAAAAATGGAGCTACCAAACTCAAGTTATGATGAAGAGAGTGAATGTCTATCTAAATGCATGTAAAAGGAAATTCGAATTTAACCTAAGTAAATTCAAATCAAACCCTAAGAAAAACCCTAAGGAAACCCTAATTTTAAGTTATAAATAAGAGAAAGAGACACTTACCTCCTCATTCTTACTATTTTCATATGTTTGGAGAAGGAGACAAGATGCCGAAGAGAGGAGAATTTTGAGCGAGCCGTATGGAGGTTCTGAGAGAGTGCCTGGCCAGTGGGCAACCACTACTTGAGGTAGGTTTCCTATTTTGATGTTTATGGTTGAAAAATTCATGTTTTTATAGGGAAGGTTGACCCTAACCCAAAAAGGTTGACCCTAACCCAGTTATGTGGACCCTAACCTTCTGAGGTTGACCCTAACTGGGAGGTTCTATCTTTTTTGGGGTGAATGTTGACCCTGACCCACAAAGGTCGACCCTGACCCAAAAAGTTTTACCTTGACCCAAAAAGGTCAACCCTAACCTAAAAAGGTTGAACTTGACTAGGTCAAGTTGGCATAGTGTTTCTTTGATGATAGAGTACTGATATGGTATCCTTCTGTGCTTACAGGACCCTGTTTGTCTTTAAGAGCATCCCTTCGGAGGGTTACTGTTGAGTGTCAAAGAGAGTATGTCCCAGCTACAACCAGATGAGATACAAATTTTGAGAGATGTGGGATTATAATGGGTAGCATTCCTACCACAAATGAGGTTCCATCAGTCCATGATTTCCTCCATGGTAGAGAGGTGGGATGAGGATACTTGTTCCTTCCATCTTCCATTAGAGGAGATCACGATCACTCTGGAGGATGTATACATGATTCTACGGCTTTTGGTCTGAGGTGAGCCTGTCAAACTGAGAGCACCGCAAGGTCCACTTGAGGTCTTGGGAGATGGGGAGTATTGTTTGGGATGGGTACCATAGATGAGGAACCGATCAGATCAGATCACCTTATCATCCACATTAGCATGTCTGATACCTTTGATACAGAAAGTGATGTTATGTATACTGGCATTGGTTGTGATAACCAACACGAAGGGTACAATTTTCTTAGCACCATTTACCAACCTTGTGCATAGGATGGAGGGTGATAGAGTTGTTTTATCATGGGGGCGCAACATGCTATCCCATATTTACCATGAGTTGAGTTAGCTAGTGAGATATCAGCGGGAGAGTCTTACAATATGCACCTTGTTACAGGTTTGGATGTTTGAACACTACACATGTACATGACCACATGGTGTTCTAGTGATGATAATATGAGCACACCAAGAGACTTTGCATATCCGCTAGCAAATGTCTAGAAATACAGGGGATATCCTCTTTTGGAGAGTATGCCTTGACCTTGTACTAGGTATAGATGTGATATGGAGACCTTATTATCAGATGATAGAGTGGCCAGAAATGTGATATCAGTTGAGATATTATCAGATGATAGAGTGGCCAGAAATGTGATATCAATTGAGATACTCACAGTGGCACAAACTACTAGAGGGTCCCACCAATCATGTCATGATTCCATATTACTATGATAGAGTGATGAGATAGTTTGGTTTGATACAGGGAGTCCCCCAAACAGTTCCTTGGTACACATACCCGACGAGGTACTATTAGAGACCCGACGCCATACGCTGACCAACTTAGAAGACATTGTAGACAGTGAGATAGATGAGACCAAGGATATAGAGGTATCCTCTGAGACATCCTATGTGGGTGCTAGCCAATATTATATCAAATATTGGAGTTTACAGGTGACCCATCCTATCTTCCCGGATGACTACCCTATAGGTGTTTCAGGTCTTTTAGAGAGGATGCACTGAGGTGGTGATATATCAGAGGAGGAGGAGGAGGATCATGGGGAGGAGCCCATTCCTGAGGGGGATCCCATGGAGGAGGAGAGAGAAGAGGAGAGAGGAGAGGAAAGAGCAGAGGAGAGAGTAGAGGAGAGAGCAGAGGAGAGGAGATTCGCCCTGGCCACGATACAGGTACCGGTGATCATACAGTCTATGTTTCACCCTTGAGATCATGATGACCTCCCCAATCGCACATAGAGACACCACCACCTAGACCCAAACATAGTGAGAGAGGAGAAAGTATCTGCTCCATGCCTCCACCATCTAGATCCTTCGGTGATGCTCAGGAGGGAGATCCAGATATGACATATGTAAATTAGTTAGAATGTTTTAAATGGACATGTTTCTTAAAAAAAAAGTATTGAAAGAAAGTTCTTGAATTTTGCAGAGAGCATAGTGGAGTGGAGGATTTTTGTATCTAAGGTGCTGAAGGATACATGCATATCCTACTGACCACTAGCTAGTGAGCGAGAGTCCCTTATAGGAAAAAGGGATCCCGAAAGTCATGCAAATATCTTCCTATGTGTACAACGCGAACTGAGGCTATGTAAAGAAAGAGAGGAGAACCCAGAGTGTAACCATGAGATGAGTATATCGAGGAGCCAAACACAGGCTACCATTTTGAGATCCTCAACCTCACACCATAGATCAGAGAGAGTTGGGAGCCACTGACCCTTAGAGCATAGAGACAAAGTTTGATAGATATGGCGCATGTGCCATATACATACCAAAATTAGAAGGAGTTTATTTATGAAAAAGAAATTATTTGAACCATTAGTTTTATGGTTGATTACTTGGATTTTCATCAATGCACAAAAAACTTTAATAGAAAGAAAATGTGTATAAATGTATTCAAATTTATATAACTTATAAAATGATTACTTTATAAGAATACACACATACATGAAGAAAGAAAGATTTATTTAAGGATAATAGCATTTGAGATGCATAATATTAATAGGTTCCTTAAGAGGGACACCATTCATATCAGCAATTTTATAAGCACCTAAAGTAAAGTCCTCAATAACCACAAAAGGTCCAAGAAAATTTGGGCTAAACTTCCCTTTCTCACTAGGGAGAGCATTCACATTCCTTTGATTCTCATATAAGACTAAATCACCTACCACAAATGACCGTTCAATCACCTTGTGATTATACTGTTTCTGGAGTGATTTATGATAGGCCTTAATATGTTCCAAAGCGTTTATCCATTGTTCATCTAACATTTCTAATTCTTGTAATTGTTGTTATCAGAAAGTATCTTTGTCAATAATCCCATGAAATGAAACATGCAAAGATGGTATTTCTAATTCCAAAGGCATAATAGCATCAGTGCCATAAACAAGATTATAAGAAGAAGTACCAGTGGCCACATGAACACTAGTCCTATAGGCCCACAAAGCATAGGTAAGCTGGGTATGCCAATCTTTCGCATGCTTGTTAACCATTTTCTTTAATATTTGTTCAATAACCTAATTCGATGCTTCAGCTTGACCATTAGATTAAGGGTAATAGGGAGTAGAAATTTTTTGTTGAATGTGATATTTCTCCATGAATTTTGTGACTTATTTATTTTTGAAAGAAGTAATATTATCCGAAACTATCATTGAAGGAATACCAAATTGTGCTATAATATGATTAAGGATAAAATCACAAATAACATCCGTAGTAGTAGAACGTAGGGGAATGGCCTCTACCCACTTCGTAAAGTAATTTGTTGCCATGAGGATATACACATGTCCTTGAGAAGAAGCTGGTGAGATTTTTCCAACAAGGTCAAAACCCCAAATGCTAAAAGGCCACAGAGCGACTTGATTACGAAGCTCGTGAGCAGGCGCGTGGATTAAGTTACCATGTTGTTGACATTGAGGACACTTTTTAACAAATGTAAAGGAATCTTGCTCCATCGGTTGCCAATAGTATCCCATTATAAGAAGTTTATTAACTAAAGATTTTCCACCAAAGTGCCCTCCACAAGAACCAGAGTGAGCTTCTTCTAAAGCTACAGATACTTCAATTTTGTTAAGAAATCTTAATAGAAAACCATTGTAAGATCATTTGTAAAGTGTATCTCCTAAAATGATATAGCAGACTGCAATCTTTCTAATACGATTACGCATGTTCCTTGTTGCTGATTCTGGATAAGTATTATCTTTCAAAAAATGAAAGACATGTGAGTACCATTCATCAAGATGCAAGTTAAAACAATCAGCAGTAACCTTCTTAGAAATTGCAATATTTTTAAGAGTATGTATAGTGAATTGAAAGTTTTTGTCATTATTCTCAAGACAAACCAAAGAAGCTGTGCTTTCCATGGCATCTGCATGTCGATTATCTTTCCTAGGTAAAGTCTGAATTGTATAAGAAGAGAATTGTGAAAGAATATCTAGAGCCAAATCTTGATATTGCATCATTTTATCATTCTTAGTCTGATAACCTCCTTTGATTTATTTAACAATTAATTGCGAATCCCCATAAATTTCCAAATTTTTAATATGAAGGGATGAATTTTCTCGTAAGCTAGCTATAAGAGATTCATACTCAGTGATATTGTTAGTACAAGGAAAAGTTAGTTTATATGACATAGGGATTGGTTTCTTTGTAGGAGGGATCAAGATAATGCCCACCTCAGAACCTGTCTTACATCTAGAACCATCAAAATATAATTCCCAAACATCTTTCTATTTAATTGAAAATATATTCTCATCTGGGAATTCTACTGCGGTAATAGTGGTATTAGAATGAGGACAAGGAGCTTCAACTAAGTAATCAGTTAAAGCTTGTCCTTTGATTGGATTTTGAAGGATAAAATTGAGATCAAATTCTGTAAGTAACATCACTCACTTTTCTAGACGACCAGAGAGATCAGTTTTTGAAAAAAGATGTTTTATAGGATCAAATTTAACAATCACATTGACCTCAACATTCAACAAGTAATGCTGAAGTTTTTGACAAGCATAAACTAAAGCCATGAATTGTCTTTCTAATTGAGTATATCATGTTTCATAGTCCAATAAGGTCTGACTAATATAATATACCGGTCATTCCTTTCCTTCACTGTCATGTTGAGCCAACAATGCACTTACAACATTGGAAGTAGCAGAAGTATATAGATAAAAGGGTTTATTGAATTGAGCAGGTTGTAAAATAGGAGGATTAGCAATATATTCCTTAAATTTCTCAAAGGATTTCTTACATTCCTGGTTCCAAGAAAAACGGTATCTTTCTTGAGTAAAGAAGTAAAAGGAACAGTCCTATCGGCTAGGTTAGAAATAAAGTGATGAATAGAGTGTATTTTACCTTATAAACTGTGTAACTGTGAAATGTTCTTAGGAGGAGGCATGTTAACAATAGCATCAATACTTTCAGTATCGACCTCTATGCCTCGCTCAGAGATTATAAACCCTAGTAACTTTCCAGAATCCACTCCAAAAGCACATTTCTTAGGATTCAATCTCATATTATAGCTTATAATTCTTTCAAATATTTGTCTTAAAATGAACACATGATCCTCTCTTTGTATAGATTTTTCCAAGATATCATCCACATAATCTTCCAAAATTTTATGAATCTAATCATGAAAAATCAAAGTCATGGCACGTTGATAAGTTGCTCCCGCATTTCTTAATCCAAAAAGGCATCATGACCCAACAAAATGTCCCCCAAGGTGTTATAAATGTGGTTTTAAGTTGATCCTCAATAGGAATAAATATTTGATTATAACCCAAAAAACCATCCATAAAATATAATAAAGCATGACCTACTATTGAATCTATGATCATGTCAATATTAGGCAGTGGGAAGCCATATTTAAGGATGCTTTATTTAAATATAAAAAATTGGTGCACATTCTGATCTTATTTTCCCCCTTAGAAAAAACCAAAATATTATAAAGTCATTTAGAATGATCAATAGAATGGATGAACCCAGCACCTAATAGTTTTTTGATTTATGCTTTTACTAGTAAGGCAATGCCCAGATTCATCTTGCAAATCTTTTGTTTTACAGGTTTAGCATTAGGTTTAAGAACAATATTGTGAGTAACAATCTTAGGATCTATACCCGACATATCCGAATATGTCCAAGCAAAAATATCCTTATATTCAAGAAAAAAGGAAACCAATTGGTCATGTTCATCTTGACTCAAACATTTTCCAATTTTTATTATTTTTTCAGAATCATGCTCATCTACTTGAACTTCAATGGTCTTCATTATTAATAAGTTATTTTGTTTGAGAGGATCCATTGGCAAAGGAGAAATATCTTTTTCATCATGTTCTCCAAAATAGGCTTCATTGTTCAAACAATAGAGTTTTTTTTCTTTTGTGATGAAACCTAGGTAGATCTTGGTAAGCCCCCAAAAAATCAGCTAGGGATTCATCCTCAAGAAAGATATCCAAACTAGTTTTTTGATCCATGTCAAGGAGAAGCGGATTAACCAATTTCAAATATCCACCAAAAATATTATTAACATTAAGAGGAAAAGTGGATGGTTGTCTATAAGGATTGAATCCTAACCCATAAGTATAATCACAACCGTCATTGTCCAAGGGTACTTGTATACCTTGCTCATATTTACCACAACCTTTTCCACGAAATCCTGATTTCTTGAGTAAATGATAACCAGAACCATATCTATCGGCCATATCAGATTGAGTTAAAGGAGAAGCATATGTCACAATGTCATAGCAATCTGGTTTTATTGTCTCAACCATTTCATTACCTAAAGCAGCAACAATGTTGCTTTTTAATTCCTCAGATAACAGAGAAGGGATAAATACTTGTTTTTCAAATTTACTTTGTTCTTTCATAAATTCTAAATTCAAGACTTTGTATTCCCCTATGAAAGAAGGATTGAAATCCAATGTTCCCTAATCATCTTCCATCAGAGAAGAAGATGGAATCTCAGCCTTTTTATCTTCAAGTGGTTGCTCAGGTTTTTCACTGGGTTGTATGGGCTCAGGAACCTTAGCATATTCTGCATTCAGGAAAGGATTTGGAGCATCATCCGCATGTAATGTGTACATCAGATTGTTATAAATGAACCTCACCTTACGATGAAGAGTAGAAGGAACCGCATGCATAGTATGTAACCAAGGTCTTCCTAATAAAAGATTGTAGTTGAGCAGTCCTGGCATAACATGGATAGGAGTGTAAAGGAGAACATGACCAAATTTGATAGGTAGCGTGATAATACCCAAAGTTTTCTTTACAATTTTACCAAAGATGCAAATAGGAATATTATTTGGTTGGATAGTTGTAAGATCGGCTTTAATTTCCCTAAGCATATCCATGCTACAAACATTAAGCCCAGATCCTTTGTCAATTTATGTTCTACAAATGATACTCTGATTAATAGAGACAACAACCATAAGAGCATCATATTGGTTCTGCACCTCAACATAAGGTAAATCATTATCAGAAAACACAATAGGAGGTACAGAAGGCATAGTATGCATGCACTCCAAAAATGAATTAATGTTCTCTTGGTTAGGAGGCGGAGCGGGAAGAGTGGATAAATCTTTTTTCAATGCCTCATGATATGTAGGAGAAGTTTGAAGTAATTCTCATAAAGAGATCTTGGCTGGAGTAGCGCGTAGCTTCTCAAATAAATCATATTCCTTAAAGGAAGAAGGTAACCTAGGTGCTGGAGGAAGCACAGGTTGAGAAGGAGGTAAAGTAGCTGGGATAGTGGGTTGAGGGTTATTTCAGATGTGATAAGCATGCGAAACATAATCCGTGTTATCAAAGAAATCCAAAGGATCTCTAGGTTTACCCTTAACAATTATTTGAGGACATCCTTTTACCATCATCAAAGGTTTAGGAAATACCATTCTAGGTATCTCAATGTTGCAAATAGAGGGGTATGAAGGTAACCATGCATACACTCTATGGTAAAAGTCAATTGGAGAGGTTGTGGAGGAGGATGAAGTGGGAATGGGATCCATGGAGATTCCATTAGAACCATTTTCACTCTCACTTCCATGTACCTCATTAAGGGATCTATCCTCTTGTACAAAAAAATCCTCATCAAAATATTCTAAACAAGAGTCATACATGTTGAACACAAAAATAAAATAACAAGCATGCAAATATTTTTGTGTTTTCTTTAAAGAAATTTTATGATTTTTATGAATTTTGGAATATAAATGCAATAGCATAAATGAAAACCTATTTCTATATACATGCAAGATCTAATATGAAATGTAAATCTAACACCAAAAAGAAAGAGTTGTCTATCGCAGGTTCACCAAAATGTAAGATCTAAAATTGGTGTTGAACATGAGGTCTTCTAGATGATAGGAATTGCATATGAAAAGAGACCCTAAGTCCAATTTTAGTCTAATACACTTAATTATTATGATAAATAATTGAGAATAATTGTAAAGAAATAAGGTGTAAAATACCTACCTCATATCATAGCTGATCTGAAGAATGTTGTTTTCTGTGGTCTGTATTCTATTTCTAGAAAATCTAAAGTATGATCTAAAACTGAAACGCAGAGATGAACAAAACCCAGAAATATTTTTCCATTCTGACACCATCTTATGAAAAAGGTCAACCTTGACACACTAATCTCACCCCTTACCCAATAATCTCGACCCTGACCTATGCTGCCTCGAAAGAAAATCTATTTTCAGATCTTGATAGTTCGCTGAAAAGGGTATCCAAATCTAGTCTCAGATCTGCTATCCTATATCTGTAACTCCCAAAAAAATCACCTACAAATATCTAAAAAAAGGGTTTTGGGGTGGCTATATAGGGTTTTGCCTTAGTCAAACCCCCATTTTGGTGATCTCCACCTCCATGAATAGCCAAATATAGAATGTATGTATGTGTGTGTTTTCTCTTTGAAAAGAGTCTTTGAACATGCAATATCAAGATCTACTCTTCTATATTAATAATCCTAACATAACATGGAAATGAGAAAGCAATTCATAGATTTGAATATGATAAAGAAAGTATACCAGGCCCCCAAGGCTAAAGTACTCCTACCAATTCACAATCCATAATTGCTACCCCATGATAATGTCCTTTTGAATGAATGCTTGATTGTTGAGAATGGTAGATCTAATAGAAAAGAGCACCTTCTTGCTTCAATGAAGATTTACAATAGCTTGTCCACAAAAATGCTTGAATGTATCAACATGTACTCATAGATTTGTCATTATATATCATCCTCTTGCTTATTTTCGTCATCATTTCATCATGCCATCTTCTGATTTTGTTTCATGATCAAATGAAGGCAAAAGAGTGTTTATATAGAGATCTTAATATAGGTCTCCTAGGGCAATGCAAGGGACCCAAATTCAAATTTCACCTTGAATTATGGTTCAATCACAATCACCAACCAAGGAGGGAATGAATTAAATTAGATATCAAAGAAAACACTTCCGCATCTGAACCCGGGGACCTATTTTAAGTTTAGAACCCCGATAAGCTCCGAAATCGAAAGCGGGGACCAACACCTGACAAAGGTCTATGTCGAACTCACCCCTGACCTAGGTCAAGGTCAAAATCACCCTTGACCTAGGTCAAGGTCAAACTCAACCATGAACTAGGTCAGGGTCAAACTTGACCCTGACCTGAGGTTCCTGGCAGGTCACCCAGTGATGTCTGTGAGATTCCCAAGTCAACCAGGGACCTAGGAAGGTGATGGAACATTCCAAAGTGCTAGGAAGAAGGCCTAGAGGCCTAGAAAGAGTATGATGAGGTATAAGAGGCCCCACATATAGGTCCTACCTAGAAAATAGAATCATGGAGAGGGAAACCAAGGAGAATCTGTAAGATCCTAACCCTAATTTCACCTAATCATGAAGAATCGAACACAAATGCATCCTAAATGCAAATCTAATATGCAAGCGCACAAAATGAAGGTGCTTAACATACCAAAATGAAAGTGCTTCTATTTTAAGACGATATAGTTTTGCTTCCACCATTTAGGTTTGGAGTTGGAGTTGTTAGATTTGTTTTCACTTTGAAGAGTGATATCCCCCTTTTTGACCACAACTTCTTCAATACAGATAGCATTCTTGATCATCATATTGAAGCTAGGGGAGTCTTGCATTTGCAATGCATAGTTCAACTCAGGTACCAAATTATTGACAAAGATTCCCATTTTCTCAGATTTAGGAATAGCTCTTGAATACCGTGCAAAGATTTTCCTCCACCTTTGTAGAAAGTGGGTAAAGGATTTTCCAGTCTTTTGTTTAGTGTTACACAGATCCATCATAGTCACATCATGCTATATATTATAGGAGTAATGTTGGATAAACTGTTGAATTAACTCCTCAAAGGTTTTGACCTTAGGTGTAAGCTTTGAGAACCATTCCATGGTGTTGCCTCCTAGACTTCCAGGAAAAAGACGCATGAGGTATGTAGGTTCATGCATGTACTCTATGCTAAGAGCACAAAATTCTCTAACATGGTCATGTGGATCAGTCTCTCTCGTATACTTTTCATATTTTGGCCTTGCCATGTTCAGAGGGAATGGAACCATAGTGATACTCTTGTTGAAAGGAAATGGACAAATGGAGTCCATAGAGTATTTCATTTTGGGTTTAGCCTTCTCTTGCTTGAGAGTCGCAAGCTCTGTTTCCATCAAAGTGAGTTGTTTGGCGAGAATAGATATAGGAGTCGGTACCTCCTTTTCTTTTAGTTGTTCCACACCATAATCCTTGGGTAACTTTATGCCAGTGGATGCTAGATGGAGAAAGTATTTCTCTTTATCTTTGTCAATCATCTTTTCCATTATCTTGTGGAACTTACTGCTCTGTTTGAGTTTATTGTACTCTTCTTCAGTGATGTCTTCCTCACTGCCTGATTCAAATATAGGATGGTCAAATGTGGGTTCTTCATCTTCATCGATATCTTCGTGCTTTTGGTTTTTTCTATTGTCATATTCCTCAAAAGCCTCACTCCATCCGCGAGTGGACCTATCCATTTCTGGAGAGTCTAGATCAAGTAGGGAATGGTGAGATGTTTCTCCTTGAAAGTGTAGTGATTTAGGAAGTACTCTTGATCCTTTAGATGTGTACTTATTGTGTCTTGTGTTAACCATGTGGTTGTACCTCAACTTTGTCAAAGTTTCCCAATAGTGTCAGGTAGTGTCTCGAATCATCCAAGTGAGTGTGTCTAGGTGGAAGTATTGTCTGTATCTTGGTGGAAGTAAATGATTCCAGCATCAGAGGGTTAGAATGCCTTGATAGTGAGCTAGGAATCAAGTTGTTTTAAAAAGTGGATAGACCATACGTATTGAGACAGATTGTGAGAAACTGATAAGAGATGCAAGGTAGATGTCTGAAAAAGTGTTTTGACACAACAATAGGGAGACCAGAAAAGACAAGGATAGACTAAAGAGCCAAAAGGGTACCTAAATCAATTGATTTTTCCTGAGAAACTATTATGTAAGTTCCCACTATCCTAGATGCGATCTAGGAAATACAGTATGTGAGTTTCTGATGACCCAGGATGCAAGATTTAACCCTAGATGTGATGATGTGCTGACCAGATACGAGCCAAGATACTAGATACGAGCTAGGATACTAAATACGAGCCAATAAATCTGGGATGTGAGTTTTTGATGTCTCTGTTAGATTTTGTCAGCTTTGAAAGTTTTGTCTTTAAAGTGTGTGAAGTTCATTTGATTTCAGATTGCATTCTGAGACCTGCCAGTGGGTGAAAAACACATGTGTAGACCAAGGATTGAAGTTTGTTTCTTGGTTTGAAGGATTTTATCTTGTTAGTGATCTTTCAGATACATCAAGCAGATTTGCATTGTTAAGGTAACAAACATATCCTTATGCCCTATTTTCTAGGTGGAGGATGAAAATCCTTGCTTGTTGACTTAGGTACATACTCAAATGCTAATCAAAATATAACCATCACCAAGCACATAATGGCTCTAGTCATGATGCTGTATTAGCCGAATCCAAACACAAGTGAGGGCATGATATGATGAGTGTCTTGGGGCAATTACTTTTTGCCTTGCACAAGGATTATCACCCTTTCGGGGATGAATCGGGTAGTTTGTCTATGCAGTTCATTGTTTATGATGGGGCAATCCATTCGAAACCATCTCCCATAGAATTGAACAAGGAAAAATTGAGGCGTATAGCCCTATGAGTACTCAAATATGTGTAGTCTCACAAGAAAGATTCAAGCAGCTCCTCTCTACACATACCCAAGCATGTTCAAGGAATGATGTCAAAATTCCAAGAACAAAACTGACTTCGTCTTCTGAGGCTTTGGCCTTCGAGGAAGCAATTATTTATAGTGAGTTGGAAGGGTTGGCATAAAACCTGTCCTCACTTGGGTTGTTCTCAGGAGATTTTTTCCTCAACCGAAAAGCCCTCTACTATTAAATAAGCATACAATGGATTAGAGAGCATAGGATGTCTAGATTTCTAATTCTTAAAAAGAAGAAGAGCATACTCTCCTAATCCATGTCATTTTCTCCCAAAACATGTAAATCAATGTTCATTCCCTCAAGCTATGTTAAGCTTGATTTAGATATTCATAAGTTAATGAAAATAGGATGCATGAAAGAAAATTTTCTTTTGTTCAATTATCGACAATAACAAGTGATTTTCTTGTTCAATTTTAGATCCCAAAATGAATTAAATGATGTAACTTGTTTAATTATCCCACAAAATTTAATGATTTGCTTATCCAATTACTGATTTCCAAAATGAATTAAAGTGTGAGTTTGTTGGTCCATTTATCCCCAAATTCCTTTACAAGTGTTAAACCAACGTCTGATTTTTTGATTTTCCTTAACAAAAAAGAGCATAATAATCTGGTCGATTTAACAAGTGTTGAGAAAATGTTTTAAGTTTTGAAAAAGCTTTGTAAATGGTTAGTATTGAAATTAGTTTAAAACACCTACAAACACACATGTTAACCAAGTATTCTTACTTCCTTATCAGCAACTTGCAAGCACTCATTAGGCCATCAAAAGATCAAATCAATAACTGGTTAAAGTGTTAGGGGTTAGGCAATGAAGTTCACAAAAATTTCAACCAGATGCGATCCTATAAATACAACATATGATGCAACGAACCAGATACGAGCCTCTACTACCAGATGCAATAGAATGTTTACCAGATGCGAGCCTATACTAAAAATGACCTAGGAAATCCAGGATGCGAGCCTTGATTTTTGCGGTGCGAGGGTGTATCCCATATGCGAGCTTCTACTACTAGAAATGACTCTAGACCTAAAATCTGGGAAGATAAATTAGTGAAAAATAGATTTAAATGAGGCAAAATCCAAAATTGAGCCCCATGGTGGGCACCATAAATGTGTGTGTGAAATAGTGCACCTGTTACCTGCAACACAACACTTCAATAGATTATTACGTTAGTGAAAATAGGGTTAGTAAAGCATGAAAATCCACTAAAATTGATCTATTTCTTTCTAACTAGGAGGAGTGTGAAAAACAACATAATAGCCCTTAGATTATGCCTTTTCCAGTGACATAAAACCTAGCATGAAAAATTCTATTAAAAATAAGAAAGATATCTAAATAGCATGCATTCTAGTTCTAGAAATCAAGATTATAACAATGCATAATCATGGAAACTAAAATTAAACATGAATCTATATAAATCCTAACAGCATAATAATACATTTTCAATCTAAAATTCAGGCTTATTTGAGCTCAAAAACTCCTTTTATTTATAGAAGAAATGAGGAGAGAGAGAGGGGACAAGGGTCATTAATGGAGTTGTAAAACCCATTAATGAGGTGTAAGAGGCTTTAAATGCCAAAGGAATTAAAGAAGAATGGTGGAAGGCATATGCAATAAATGCAAGAATTTAAGAGGCATGGTGAGGGTGCAAGAGGCAAGCTTGAGAAGGTGGACTTAGAGGGAGTCAAGCTTGAGAAAGTTGACTTTCTCAAGTGGGTTGAGTTCCTAATCACATTTTTAGGAATGTGACATCATTAGGAGGTGGGTTAGAATGGG
>MU222992.1:450701-461805 GCA_018584345.1 Thuja plicata | reverse complement strand
ACCTCTAAAAGAGATCCAAGCTAATCTGCATACGATTGCAAGTCCTTCTCAGGCTTCAAAGATCATAGACCCAAAGCATCAATGTGCTTCAATGCTTATCATGCCTACTACAAATGATTGTCCATCAACCTATCAAGAATCTCTTATGCAGATAAAAACTCCTACCTCATCCTTAAAAGTGGCTCCATGTCAAGAGGATAATCGAAAGTGTGTAGAAACAAATATCAGTAATGATCAAGATCAAGATATCATCCATCCTTATCCAACAGTTGACCAAAGTCACATACCTCAAGATTCCCATGATGATTTCATCATACTCTTTCACTTCTTCCAAGAAGATATCCCTCCATCTCCCAAGCAAGATCAAGATATCATCCCCTTCCATTTCTTCCTAGAAGAAACTCTTACATCTCATATATCTTATCCATCTCCCAAGCAAGATCAGGATATCCTTTCTGGCATCTTTAATGGGCCTATTGAAAATCAAGAGAAAGGTATCCAAGAAACAATTTTAGTATCCAAGAAACAATTCATGTTATTATCATCTTGTTCCTCAATCATATGAGGTGTTCTAGTTTCCCTTGATAATTTGATGTTTTCACCATTTATGTTGAAAGTGGAAAATGATAAATCACATTGGATGCTCCCCCCCATAGATGCACTCCATTTTCTTGACAATAACGTTCCATATTGGGGGGGAATGTCTACAACCAATACACTCATAGTCAACACCTTATCAGGGAAAGCTACCAATTTGTAAGGCAAAGCCTTAATAGTACCTATGACATGCACCTCTTTGGAGTCCATAGATTGGCATATCCCATGTGGAGTGTCTACCTTTAGTCCCATAGACCTCATGACTTCTGCATGCATAGAAATACTGGATGCCCCAGAATCAATCATGCAATTTTTCAACATTTTTCCATTTATTAACAATGTTAGGAAAAAAGGATGGACAGTTCTACAGTAGTGCTAACAATAGTTGTATCCAAATAAATTAGGGGAATTTTTGATACAAGTTCATCAGATTCCTCTGATGATTTATCCTTGGTGTCTGACACTTTCTTGTCATGTTCAGTAATTTCGGTAGAGCTGAAACTCTTCACCCATGTCAGAGTTTTTTCCTTATGCTCTCCTATCCTCATCATTTCTAGTAGAGGCACTTTAACAGTTATCTAAGAAAAAAATTGTCCCATATCCACAGGGGTGTATGTCATATCAAAAATATTTGATTTCTGATTTGTGCAATCCACATCTTCTGCTTGAGTAGCCAGTTTAGCTTCATTTCCCCTATGTTGTTTCTCCTATTTTTTGGGATGAGGTACAAAAGTCTCTAGTGTTTTCATCTCTTCCTTATACATATTTGGGCCAATAGGTTTTTTGCCCTTTTTAATCAAAATCTTATTAGTACCCTCAGCCTGTTTCTCCTTTTCCTGAGGCCTTTTGGTACTATTTGGGGTATCCTTGATAAAGATACCAACAGGTTTTCCATCTGCATTTCCAACCACTCTATTTCTTAAAACATAATTACCCCTTGCTTGTGCAACCATATTAGCTGTGATCTCAGCTATTTCTTCATCAGATGACCTTCTTAAACAAGGGTCTCATCACATCCTTCAACATTGCATCTTATATTATCAACTTACCAATCCTGTATATCAGAATCATTAGGCTGATAACATGTTTCTTCATTAAACAGTGAGGAAGTCATAGTACAACCACTATCATCATACTCTTCCTCTTCTTCTTCTTCATTTTCCTTAGTGGCAGAAAATTTGGCTGCAATAACACAATATTCAAGGTTGTGTGGGGACTAACAAGGTACACACTAGGGGTTTTCAGTGCACATATTTATAGAAGTCTTGTGCAGGGGGTCAAGAGTTTTTTCATCAGACTTATCCTTGTTTGGTGGGATAATAGGTTTTCCATCTTTCCACTGGGTAGTATAAGGATAGTTATGCATTCTAGGCTATCTGTTGTAATTGCCATAGGAAGGCTTATCATTTTTTGAAACCCTATTATGACTACTCTCTCCAGGCTTTAAGTTTTTTAGAGCATTCAGAATAAACTTAAGGTTATTATCCTCCTTAGGTTTTGAACTCAAGGGTTTATTTGATTCTTTCTTATTATATCTGGTGGGTTTCCAATCTTCTCTCCTGCCCATTTTCCCAGAAACTCTTCTATTTTTCTCAATGTTGACTTCTACCTTATATGATTCCCTACTATTTATAGGGTTCTTATCTCTTAACAAATAACCCATTTTTGCATCAAAAGCATTAAGATAGGTAGCGAGACATACCTTGTCATCTAGTTTCATTACCTGTAGCAGCTTGTGCATTGCTCTCTGGAATCTGATGTTGAATTCCACCACTTATTCATTAGGGTTCTTCTTTATGTTATTGAACTCATTGAGCATGAACCCTTCATTAGTCTTGTCCCCATATTGGTCCCTGAAACATTCTTTCATCTCATCCATGGACCCAATGCACTCATGGGGAAATCCTCTAAACTAGTCCCTTCCATCCTTAGTTATTGATTGCACAAAAAAATTCATCATAACATCATCATGTGCAATTTCATAGTCATCAACCATATCCATAAAATGCTTTAGATGTTCCTCACATGTTATTACATTATTTCCAGCAAATTTAGGAAGCTTATCCCTAATCTTCGTAGGAATTTCATTGGGATAACCAAGGATGACAAGAAAAATAAATTGTCTATACCTTTCAGTAGAGACAGGAGTCTTTTGAGATGAAGTGTTACCTTGAGCACTTGAAGTGGTAGCACCTCCAAAATCAACAAGTGGTGGTATACTCTTTTCCAAGTTCAGAGACAATTTAGGACCAGGACCAGCAGGAAGAGGGCCAGAGGTTTGCCTAAGGAATTCAATCTTCTTTTTCATTTCAAGAGAAGAAGCTTCCAATTCATCCTTCTCTAATTCCTTGGCTATTATCTCCCTCTCTCTTTTGGCTCTCTCCAACTCAGTGTCCAACTTCACCATGGGATCCATCATACTCCCTTTGATTATTGGCTCCTTTATTTCAACAACTAATACCTTTTGTTTACCTTTGTCTTTGGGCTTTGGTATGTCATACAATTGTTGAACAATAGGTTCATACTCCAGTTTCTCAGGTATAATAGCAATATTAATTGCTTCCAAATCTCTAAGTTGCCTTTTCAACTGGTCATATTGAATTTGAGCATGTTTGATTCTTTCTTCCTTTTCTCTTTCTCTTTTTTGTCTCAAGGTAATTTGTTCTCAGATTTTTCTTTCCAACTCACCCACTGTTGACGGGGTTTTGCTGACTGGGTCTGCCAACAGTCATAAGTTGTCACCGGGTTCTGGGGAAACTGGCCAACTCTGCCTGCAAAGGTTGTCTGGGGGAATAAATCCTCCGGGCCTTCTAGCGCCAGTTTCTGTTGACGGGGTTTTGCTGACCGGGTCCGCCAATAGTCATAAGTTGTCACTGGGTTCTGGGGAAACCGGCCAACTCCGCCTGCAAAGGTTGTCCAAGGGAAATAAATCCTCTAGGCCTTCAAGCACCTGGGTGTTGGGTCACGACGGTGCAGGGCTCGGTTGGGAGAGGTGACTATTTTCGAGGGGGATAGCTGGTTTCTTCAACTCATCTTCTCCAGAGATTCAATCAAAGTAGGGTTTCCCGAGCGCTTTATTCTTAACAAATAAAACGAAAAAGATCCTGCAGGGTTAGAAGTATTTCATCTAACTATAGTCATGCCAAAATTTCTGAAACATCAATAATACTCTGGTAAACTACACTAAATACTGAAGAAACACATAACCATCAGCTAGCATTTTATCAGTAGCAGGAATAAAGAGGTCGTTAATCTACTTTAACATACCAGAGTAAAAGACATAGAGAACGTTAAAACATGAAATACCATTAACTCAGAAGTAGGAAAACCAACAACATCATTGCCAAGAAATCTTCCTTCTTCATCAATGTTCCTTCTAGCAAGCACTGGTGCGTGATACAATGGTGGCTCCAGGGGAGCATCTAACTTGTTGCCTCCACTTTTAAACATGTAGCCATTTCAAAAAAGTGGAAGATTTAGAAGACTTAGTATGGTCATGTCATGTTGGTCTGGTCAGTCTGATGTCTAGGTCTAAATCTCCCCTAGGATAGGAGGTCTTTTCTGGGTTCCCCTTCCTTTGCCATCTTGTTTTAGCCGGGTGGGTTGCTATCAGAGTTTTATTCCTTTGGGTAAGTTGTAGATCCCAACCCGGCAAAGATTTGTGCTCTAATCAATGTTCTTCCTCAGGCAGAGATCAAAGACTAGTGTAGATTGATTCTACAGGTCTTAACAATCCCAACACAACAAACGGCGAGCAATTTGGTTAAGAGATGGCAGAGAACGAGCTCGGCGGGATTTCAGAAATCGTCTTCTCCATGGTGAAATTTTACCAAGGAAAGTAATTTTCCGCAAAGGCAAGAAAAAGGAGGCTTTTCACATGTTGCGGGTTTCGCACCCCTCAAGTGATTTTCCGCCAGGGGGAATTTTGCCTTGTGCAGGTTTCGCACCCCTCAAGAGATTTTCTGCAAAGGCAGAAAAGAAAGAGCGCTAAGGTGGACCCCACGACAGGTTTTCGAAGCACTTTTTCGATTTCCCGAAGAAGAGAGGATGCTTAAATAATGACTCGGAGATTAAAATAAAGTATTTACGGAGAATTGAAAATTGCCTTCTCCACGGTGGAGTTCTCACTCAGAAAGGATTTCCCGCAAAGGAAAGAATTGTAGTCTTGCGTTAAGCGGAATCCTGTTAAGCGGAATTCTCCCTCATGGAGAGATTTTTTGCAAAGGCAAGAAGGGCACCCCGTTCCTGATTTTCCGCAAGTCCATGGAAAATGGAAGAGTAAGTGAAATAAATGAAAATGTTTCCGTTAGGGCAACGAGAATAGTGAAAAGACTTCAAAGTGTCTGTTAGGGCTTCTCATTCATGATGTTAACGGGTTTATTCATAAATTCGCTCGTGTGGCACGAATGCTAAAATCGACAGTGACATTTAAAGTTCTATAAAGATGAAGGTGCAAACAGTATTTCAATTCACTGTTTCCTCTCTTGCTATTATCCTACCAAATTCATTTGCATCCTTAGCGCCTTTACTGTGATCTCTATATCTTGTGTTTTCGAAAGCCCTTATTATTGCATAACAAGATGGCCGCTAGGTTCTCTAGTTTTGACGGATTGAACGACATCAAAACCACTCTGCAGAATCTCACAAATACTTCTCTGCATTTTTATGACATGCACGACCTCCAGAAAAGACTGAAAGCAGAGCCAATTAATCCCATTATAGAGAAGCTCAGAGAAAGTGGTTTGATTGAAGCAGCAGGGTTTCCAGTGGCCGTCCAAGCTCCAAAATTGATATATGAATGCATCAACCACTACAACCTGGACACCAGACAGATTATACTGCCCAATGACATAGTGCTTCTATCTATTGACCGTCAGACAGTGGTGAATTGCTTCCGGGTACCTGAGCGGGACGAATTCTCCAATTTGACAGTATCGCACGCGGTTTCTAAGTTTTCTGCGAAGAAGATGGTGTGGAGGAGAGAAATTATGCACTCATGGTTTCAGAAACCGCAAGGCGCTAAAGGTAAGGTGCCGAAGACTCTTTTTGGATCGGACCTTAAGCCTGAAATTATTGATATTCTCGTACTCATTCACAGAATGAGAGGTGAAGCTGAAGCCCTAAATTTTATTGAGCATTACTTCTTCATAGTACAAGTAATATGCTCAGGTACACAATATGTTGATTGGGCTCAGGAGGTAAGTGAAATTCTGTCCAATGCCCTCCGTGCCGCAAAGTTTTACAATACATTTTACATGTCTTCTTTCCTCATCTATATGTTGACATCACTGCAAATATGGCCGGGTCTCCCGAGATTGGAAGATTTCCTAGATAATGTTAAATGCTATGAATTTTACCCCTATTTGCAATTACATAACAGCTATGGGGATTATGTCCGAGTGAATGATGCTTTCACTATGAGAATTTGCAGGGAATTGCAGGTATGCCCTGACTGAAGATTCAGCCCAGAAGCGATGGAGGCCATTAGCCAGTTTGGGAATTTCTTCATTCATTTCTCATCGTTTTCTTATTTGCGTCTTGCAGCCTTTGATGGATTCCCCTTGAAGCTGCCAAGATATCCAAGTGATATGATTGTGCTGATTGAAATGGTGAGACAAGTAGCGCACGTGAACTTATTGAGTGCAAGCTTGAGAAAGAAAGGGTATGAATTTCCTATGAAAGTCGGGGATTTCAGTTGCGAATCCCGTTCGGATGCCAAGAACATGCTGAAAACATTCGAAACGAGATATCACCTGGAATCATATGGGGTGATCAGGCCTATGTTTGACCCCAAGGGCTATGCAAGAGATGTATTGTAGATTGGAAGCACAATCAGACACATCACTGACTTTGAAGATTATTTTTCTGACTGCAAAGATGAATTTGAAAGCTGTGACCGTGCTTTTGCCAGATTCACAGTTGAACAGGTGAAGACATATGGTATTAACCTGGATGTTGAAGGAATTGAAGATGATGGCCATAATATGTATAGCAATACTTATCTGACCCAAATTAGAAACACCTCCATCAGTTCTGAGCCTAGCGGAGAAGTCGCAGAGGACTTAGAGGCAATGAAGGCAAAAATTATCAAGAGCATAGGAAAATGGGTTGAATGGACAGCTAAAAAGAAACGAACAAAAAATACATCTACTCAAGCATCTCCATCAGTAGCTGCTTCATCATCCACTCAGGGGACCACTACAAGTGTGATGCCAGCAATTTCTCAAGGACTCGTTCAGCCTGCAGGAGGAGGTGACCAACCTCCAGACAAGAGCATTCCATTGGATAAGACCTGTCAAGACGGCTCCCGACCAGTGATTGGATCCCGAACAGAGGAGGAGAAAGCAGAAGAATTGAAAGATAGTGCAGCTACTCCTAGCGCCACTATGATCTCATCTTCTTAGGTTACTCTAGTGCCTTTGCCTCATCCTAGTCCTAGCACCCCTGTGAGTGTAACATTGTTACCTGTGGACAGTTCTCCAGTGCAAGTTGTGGATTTGGGAGATGGAGAGAGTAGTAGTAGTGAATCTTCAAAATCAGACGGAGCAGTTAAGCAGACTGCCGGGACAAGCCAAGCCCCTCCAAAGTTGGTCCCTCAAGTCCCAAAGAATCCTTTTGCCACACCTACAGTAGCAGCCGTCCCAGTTAAAAGGAAGATGTTCAGCATCAATTCCCTGGGGGCTGCATCTCAAGTAATAAGTACTAAGTCATGGCTGGAAGACACCCTGGAGAGAAAGAAATGAAGGAGAGAAGAAAATACTCCAACAAAGGATGCTACTCCCCTTGTGGTATAGTCTGGATCAGCACTGACACAAGCCAAGAAGCAGAAGTCACTATCAATATTAGGCCATGATCCAGCCATAGGTCACTTGACCATGGAGATAGCTAAGCCCAACAAAGAGGGCAGGTTGGAGGATATGGCTATTGATGATTTTACACTGCATTCAATAGACCTCGGTGAAGCAAGGCATGATACCAAGGTTGGTCTGTGGAAGTCAACCAATGAAGTCATTAAAGAATAGTTAGAGAGCCTGAAGTCTTCCAAAGTAAGGATGAAGGCAGAGATTGAAGCATTGAATCAATTCATTCAACAATTGGTGTCTCCTCTAGCAACCATCTCTGGAGTGACAGTGACAAAGAACCCCACGGCCACCGAAGTACAAACTCTTATTGCTCAACTCCAGGAAGACAGGAATTTCAGCCAGATAGGTAAAGAGTGGATTGAAAAGGTCAGAGAAGATGGGACTACTGTTATAGAATAGATTGGGAGCAGTATTCTAAGGTTGGAGAAAGAGACAGAAAATATTCTAACAAACAGTAATGTTCTGGCAGGAGAAAGAGCGAAGAGTGATGAATGCGGTGCGCTCCTAAAAATGATCCTACAGATGAAAGGGAAAGAAGCCATAGAGGCAAAAATTCTATCAATAGGAAGTGAGCCTATAGCTGAATGGCTTAAAAGTATGGTTTTTAGGTCCGAAATGATATTATCAGCAGAAAAAGGACATAGTGAAACAGGGAATAAAATAAGTGAGATCCAGAACAGGGGATTCGAGTTAATAAAAGAACTCCATACAGACTCCCAAACTAGCGGCCAGTAGAAGGTGTTAATTTATGTCAAAGTAATGAAAGAGAATTTCTCTAAGTACTTAGACAGTTTGATCGATGCATCTGCAAGTAGCACAAACAGAGCTACAGATTTGCAAAAGCTGAGCAGGCACATACACATGGCCATGGAAGAGCTACCAAAGCAGTTAAAGATGACAAAGAAGGTGGCCAGAGATCATTCCCAGTGGCTCTTAAGATATACCAACGTCTACGTGCCCAGACACGAAGAACTAGTTCCAATAGTGGTTGCTGCCAAAGCTTATAGGACAAAGATCGAAAAAGAAAAAAGAGGCCAAATGATAGATTCCCCTTTTCTTTTCCATTTCTTTCCCCTTGTAATTGGCTTTCTTTCCATTTGTCATTTAGAGGGAGATGAATCGATTAAACTTCCTTTGTAATGGTCATCCCCTGGCTCTATATGTATGAAGTTGAAAGATTAATGAAAGGTCGACAAATTTTTGGTGTGGAATGCTTGATGTTGCAGAGACAATTGAATAGTGTTTTATGTCAATGATTTTCTGTTCCAATTAGTTAGAAGTTGTTAAATATATGATTATTTCTCTTAATTTGAATTACAATAGGAAGGAAAGGATGTTTCATTCCTTTGTTGCAAGGATGTGAATAAACCTTAGTAGGATGTGCTGTGGGATATTCAGGAAAGGATTCATTAGAAGTTTTTCATCATTTCATTCTTTGTTAGCAGTAGCTGTAGATTAGTTGAGACTGAGTGTATGAATTCATTGGATTTGTGAGTTCTCCAACTTAGTTCATAGATTAGAAATCTCTCCTTGCCTAGATTAAGTTCTGTTTAGGCTTAATTTGGTTTGCCTCTCCTGCTCTCGGGTTAAGAGCATACCCCATGTTAGTTTAGGATCAAGACATAATTCATTGAAGATCATTCATACAGGGAGCTGTACCTACCAATTCAGAGAAAGGCCAATAGTCTTGAGGGGCTTTTCAACTGTTGTAACTAGATATTGTTCATAATTTGGGCATTAGAGAGTCATATTCCTAAGAAGCAAGAAGGAACAAATCTGTTTACCAACAAATTTTTGGCGACTCTGCTGGGGAATCAAACAGTCGCTAGACCAGTACATCATATCATGGGGAAAAATGGTACTCCCTCATGAGAATATCTTTCCAGTGCTCCAACCAGACCTTGGTTTTCAAGATGACCAAGAAGACATAAGCTCATCCCTCAATACTTTTGTTTGGAGATATAGGAGGAACGCTGAGCATTACCGAAACGCGAGCCAGGTATTAGAAGAAGAAGAAAGAAGGGCGGAAGCTTTAGAAAGAGCTGTTCAAAGGAGGAATATCCAGAGAGAAAAAAGAAAAGTGTGAAGAGAAGCCCAACAGTAAACTCTTCTTAGCACCCTGGAACACACAACATTCCTCAGGAGTACCAGAAAACAGGGTGGGCGTGATCCTATGTTTGACAAGCTAGAAGAGGTTGGTTTTTCCATCCTAGAAGTTCCTAAAAGAAGAGGAGAAAAGAAGAGTCAAAGTAGACCGAACTCTCCTGTTAGGAATCAGATTACTTCACAAAGCACCTGCTAGGTATTGACTCTTCACGGTATCAATACTCCCCCGGTTGTTAACTTTCCACCATATAGTGCAAAAGTTGTCATGGCTGTTCCATGGGCTGCGGCAGTTGGACCTTTAGCGTTAGCAGCTTATCATCTACTTCCTGCTGGGTCAAGGAAGAGCTTTCCTAAGTTTTCAGGTGACAAAACGGTCACTCCCGATGAACATATCAAGGCATTCTTTGCAGCTACTCACATTTTAGGAGTGGCTCATGAAGACGTTGCGGTAAGATTGTTTGTTGAGACTCTGACAGAGAGTGCCATAGACTGGTTCTATCATCTGGATGATGGCTCTATCACTAACTAGAATACAATGAGAACATCGTTCGAAGCCCAGTTTAAAACTGCAGAAGATGAGCATGCCCTGTTAACACAACTGGCGTCCATCAAGAAGCAACCTCACATGAGTATGAGGGATTTTGTAGCCAGTTTCAACAAAATTACCAGTAGAATTCCCGCTGCCGCTAGGACGACTACCGGTAATCTCAATACATTCTTCATAAGCGTGATGCCTCTGGATGTTAATTATGATTTAAGACAGGCACGCCTTGCCGATCTAGCAGACGCACAAAGAAGAGCCATCGAGTGCGAAGATAAATTGATCACCATGGGAAAGTGGAAAAGAGAGATTCAAACCAAAGGAAGCTCCAGCAACACTTCATCATCTTACGAAATGCTTCAGAAATTGTCAAATGAATTGGTCGCAATGAAAAAGCAGTTACCAAGTTCCAGCAACTCTTATCAGCAGAATTTTTAGAATGTGCCAGGAAGAGGTGCAGATAATAAGTTTCCGCAGCTCACAAGCCCTCAGCCTAGGCTGCAGATCGAGGCAGCACCCAAGAGAGGGAACATGTGCGTGTTTCATTTGACTACAGATCACGACGGTGAGAACTGCCCAGAAACTGTCTGTATGATGTAGTTGTTAGCCACTAATGAGCTGAATGTAGCAGCTCCTTGTGCAGATTTAGATACATACTCCAATGGCGACTCTGGAAATTTATATGTGGAGTATAAATCTGACTCTGAAACCATGAGTGAATGCTATGCTACCATCGACGGGACTTCATATCAAGTACTCACTCGAGGACAGAAGTTGAAGAACCAGTCCTTGAGCCAACCTCCCAAAGGTGACTCTGTTACTTCCACGAGCAATGCTCATGCTGATCAAGGAGCCTCAAGTTCTCAGACAGGTAAGGATAAATCACCTTTTGATTTTATCCAGTTTTGTGAAGAATCAAAAATTCAGATCTCCCCTATAGATTATTTAGCTTCACATCCTTCTGAATTAAAAAGACTAGTGGAGAGATGTAAGGGGA